>NDGN011481247.1:0-10748 GCA_002564285.1 Tympanoctomys barrerae
TCAAATTAGTTTTTCATATTACCTGATGTATGTATGTAAAATTAGAAGAAAGAAAAGAATATATAAGAAAGTAAGAAGAGAGAAAAAGAAAACATAGTTGAACAAAAGAAGACAAAACAATTTAAGGATTAATTGCTCCTTTCCACAGACCAGCAGAAATGCACAATACAGTTGTTCAAATCATCCTGCTTAAACACATAGCTATATCTCTTTCCCCCACTTCCTCTCCTGTCCTTCTCAACTCAGTAATTCCTTCCTTGTGAACAGTTCCATTCCCTTTTCCCAGCATCTACTGTACCCTTCATATTTTTTCTCTTTCAGGTTTCACACTGAGGAGATAATACAATGTTTGCACATGTGGGTTTAATTTATTTCACTTAAGAGTATGGCTTCTAGTTGCATTCATTTACTGATAAAAGCCTCAAATTTATCTTTTTTTAATAGCTGAGTAATACTCTATTGTGTAAAAATACCACATCTTCTTTATCTATTCCTCAATTGATAGGAATTTGGGTTGTTTCCAAGATTTAGCCATAACAAATTGCACTGCTATAAACATGGGTGTACATATATCGCTATGGTGTTTTTAGTTCTTTTGGAAAAATGCCCAGGAGCGGATTAGCTGGGTTGAATTGGACCTCCAATCCTAGATTTTTAAGGAAGCTCCACACTGATTTCCACAGTGGTTGTACCAGCCTGCACTCCCACCAACAGTGCAGAAGGGTTCCTTGTCCCCACAGAGCCTCCAGCATTTGTTATTGGTTGACTTCTTGATGACAGTCACTCTTTTTAGAGTGAGATGAAATCTCAGTGTTGTTTTATTTTACTTTATTTATTTATTTATGCATTTTTTTAGGGAAGGGTCTACAGGATGTTCAGGGTCTTACTACTAGAGAGGACTCATAGTGATCTGCCTGTTTACAGCCTGTCAAGAGCTGGGATTTCAGGCACAAGCCACCACACCCAGTCTCAACTGCCATCTCAGCCAGCTCTAGGGGCGGGTCCAGCATAGCAGGCTCAGGGATTGAATCCCCCACCCCTGTGCCTGCTTGCAGGCACTTTAATCCACTGAGCTATTTGAAAGACCCTCAGTGTTGTTTTAATTTGTATTTCTCAAATGACCAAATTTTTTTCATATATTTGCTTACCATTTGTATTTCTTCCTCTGAGAAGTATATATTCATCTCAGTTGGCCCATTTTTGGATTGAGAGGATTTTCAAATTAAAAGATGTTTCTGATTTTGAAATTGTCCTTCCTCCTTTTTGAGGACAAATGCCTATTCTTTAATAACACCAGGATAATGGATAATTGTTTTTATTTAGCAATAAAAAAGTTTCTCTAATGTTTAATTAGTTCTTCTGGTACATAAAATCCACAAGTTTGATCACCACTCTTAAGGACATTTTCACAAACAATAATGCCATCCACTGTGAGCATAACTGAAGCAAATGAAGGAGGAGGATAAAAACAATTATTTAGCATCAGAAAATATTAGAACTAGATAAAGAAGGTAATAAACATGAAGTTAACTGCACTCTCACAAGTATCACACACCAATGTTCAGGCCACAGAAGAGAGATTCATAACAATATTGCATTGTTGAATTCTCCAATAGCTACCTGGCAGAGACTATATTTTAAAATGTCATAGTCTATGTTGCCAAGGCAACAACACAAGCAGTGATAGAAACTGACATTTTGAAATGCATATGTGATTTCATTATTTACAAATTACAGAAAGAACAGACCCACAGTGGTGGCTTAGAAATATCTGTTCTAAATTCTTCATTTACTTTCTGAAAAATAGACAATTCAATATCACAGGTAAGTATACCCATAGCAAGGAGAAGGTGTAGAATATTTTACCCATTCCTTCCTTCCTTCCTTCCTTCCTTCAGCATTTACCTTCTGATCACGTACTCTGTTGCTTACACCAAAAAGACAAGAGTGGACAGTACTGACAGAGGCTTTCCATTTTTTCCTCTGTGTATGATGATGACACAATAGAACAATTATGGAAACCACTGTATGTGGTCTTAATCTCTAAAGAAAGGTAACACTCAAAGGAAAGGAATTGCTCTTCTCATTCCTTATTAAGAACTTTTAGGTGATAACAATCTATGCTGCTGCTTGTTCTCACACTGTCATTTTAATTGGAATATCAATCAAAACCTGTATGAAGAAAAGCAGTTCCTAATTAGATAATTAAAAACAGCAACAGAGAATATCTTGTTTGTGCCAACTCACAAGAACATTTCCTGAAATTGTTTCCATAGAACCCTATTAAGCAATATTAGTGTTCCAAGAAATGTACTTTGGTTAAAGCTATTTTAGTGTCTGTTAAAATTTAAGATAGCAGTGATGACACTAGCAGCATATACATTAGTTTTAGGCAATGGAAGGATTGTGAGCAGAACTCACTGCAGTACCAAGAGAAGACTGGATTTGTAATTCATGAATCCCAAAGATATCATTTAACATTTTACTTCATCTCTTTTAAGAAGTAAGCATCAAGATTTCTAAAGTTCTCACAGCATGTCTCATTTATGTGTCTCCTTACTAATAAGTTTGAATTTAGTAATCTGAAAGCAAACTCTACTGGCTATGCTTAGGAATATTTTAACCAGTTGACGTAACGTGATGTTTTAAAACTCTTACTTTTAAAGCAAAAGTTTTAAATGAAGGAGAATAGCACATATAAAGATTTACAAAGGGAGAAGCATGGCATGTCTTGGTTGAGATGGAACCACTTATGTTGACTGTTACAGGTATTACCTGTCCCAAGTTGTGCCTGACTTTCAATTTAGTAAGCAATACCAAGGTACATGCATGGACTGGGGCTAATGCCTTACTGAGTTTCTACATTTGCCATCAATTTTATTCAGCTGGCATTGCTCCCACTGCTACCTGGTAACACAATTTAATTTGTAAGAGGAAGAAAACTATAGTTCTTACTTCCCACATAGGGTGAGAGGACTAAAAGGGCCATGCAGGCCCTGTTGTGGAGAAATTTCAGAGGTGTCATTAAATGAAGACTGCATAATTCTGATGGTGCTTTAGCATCAGAGTAAATTGCATTTGTAGGCAGGTGCTTCTAAATAGTGGAACTGCATGAGTACATGGGGAGGACAAGGTCTGCACGATGGTGTGGCTCAGAGCCTTTCTCTGAGAAAGTGTAGTGTAGTCACAAATGTCTCCCACAGTAACACGATAAATCAGCCTTCATGCTGAAAAACACAAATTGTCTGCTTCTTTCCACATCTTATGCATATGTTCTTGCATTTTTATATTCATTTCATTTTCATATTTCACTGATTTTTAAAATGTGTACATTTACAGAAGAGATGATCCTATTTCAGAAGAACCTAAGCTGAGCTATCTAATCTGCTACAAAGATGAGAGAAGGCCACCCATTTATCCTGGCTCTTTTTAAAAAGCAATTGGAGACTAAAATACATATGAATATTCATCCTGTGATGTTGAAAACACTGAAGGAAAGTCATTGGGAGAAAGCAAAAAGAAAAGCATTCTGGATTTGTAGCTGTCTTTTTATTTCAGGCATTTCCAAACAGTTTCAGACTGTTTGGAAATTATAGGACCTTCTTTCTGTGATTCACTCGACAAAATCTTTTGATATATGTGAACTCATACATACAAATAGCCAATACAACATCACAATATATGCAGTCAGGTATACCTGTGTTGGAAGCAAAGTACTCCAATGTGAGAGTTGTGTGCAGCTACTTAACCTCTCTAAACATTTATTTCTTCCACTGTATAGCAAGAATAACAGTACATACTGTTTCATAAGAACGTTGTGACAGGCAATAGGTATAAATGTTTTATATAGGCAGTTTATCACATAATATGTGCTAATCAACTAGAACACACTATTATTTTCTCTAAAAGTAAGTAATCTTTCAAACATTTAGATAGATGCAGCACTGGTGTTTTCTTGTGTTTCTATCACTGAAATGTGTTTTGCCATTGAAGGTGAAGATCTACAAAGGACATTACCTGAATATACTTATTTGTAGTAGGATTCTATTTTTCTGTGCCACTAGAGGAGATGTATAGTATGTGTGAACTCAGTTTTTCAATAGTGCTTGTAAGTCACCAAAATGTAAGACATGATCCTTGAAATTCTTAGATAATTTTAATTCAGGTCACATTTTTTTGCTTTAAATTTAGATTTATTCTCTCTTTGAGAGTGCCAAATCTGGGATACTTCTTTGATTTTGAGCCATTCATTTTTTTTTTTTCTCAGCAACTTGTCATTTGTTCTTCTAAAGGCTATAACCCACCATTGTCGCAAGATGGTGGTTTCAGCAGAAAGGGTAAAGGTGGTGCCAGTGAGAAGAGTATAAGCCTGCACCCTGCATGTCTTCCATTATCCCAGGCCATCAGTGGCAGTGGGAAGAGAGTAAGCCCATACCCTGTACCCTCCTCATTGGCCCAGGCCAGCAGTGGCAGTGGGAAGAGTAAAGGCAGTGCCTGGGAGAATAGTATAACACCCTCCTTGTGCCTCCGCCATCCATGGGATGACAGTGCCAGTGGGAGGTGCGTCAGTCAGCACCCTGAGCCCTCTCCATTGCCTCAGGAGAACACCAGTGGTGCCCGAGGAAAGACTATAAGTCCGTACCCTGTGCCTTCTCTTCTGCACTCAAGAAGGTGGCATCAGTGACAAGAGCACAAGTCCATGCTTGGTGCTTGGGATACTCCACTGCCCTCCACTGCCCACACAGTGTCAGTGAAAGAAGTGTAAGTTCACACTGCTTCCTTCCTCCACTGCATTGGGACTGTGGTGCCAGCAAGAGGAACAAACACCACCTAGGAAAGCCTCATCATCAGTGATTAAGTTTGTCAAATGTTAGAAAGCTAAAAAGATCAACACAGAAAACAAAACAAAGTAGAAATAGAAAATGAGATGATGAAGAAGCAAAATGCAGCCCTAAACATCCAGCCCACAGAGGACAAGTCCAGAACATAAAGAAATAGAAGAAATCAGAAGCCAGCAAATGGAACTCCTTGAAATGATAGTAGCAACAGAAGGAAAAAAAATAACAACAGAAATAAACAAATGGAAGAAGGTATAGAAAAAATAATCTCTAAGGTGCAAAAAGAAATTACTATCAAAAAAAAAAAATTAAAGCAGACACAGATAAATAAAGGAGCTCAGGAAAATGATGGAAACCATGAATGGCAAATATAGACAAGAAGTGGAATCAATGAAGCAGACCCAAGTAGAAATTAAAAAGATTAGAAACTCCACTGAAAGTATTTGCAGCAGATTGAAGGGAGGACAGAATACCAAATCTAGAAGACAAGAAAACAAGCAGTGATGAGGAAAACAAAAATATTTAAAAATCAAGTGACACAATGAAAAGTCAGTCCAAGAGCTATAAGATGAAGTAAAGACACCAAAATAAGACTGACTGGAATCAGTGGAAAGCCAAAGACAGCACCCAAACCATTAAAAACTTCTTCACATAAGTAATGGCAGAAAACTTCCCAAACATGGATAAAGATTGTGACATACAGATAAATGAGTCATACTGAACTCTAAATACTCATGACCAAAATAAATCCACACCAAGGCATATAATAATCAAGATTCCAGAAATTTAGCACAAAAACAGACTATCCCTTATCAGGAAAAGCTCATCAGAAGCACAACAGACTTCTCAGAACAAACCTCAAGTCAAGCAGAACTTGGAGTGAAGTATCTCAAGCTCCAAAGGTAACAACTCAGATTGATATACCCAGAAGAATTATCTTTCAAGTTCGACAAATAAGATACTTCAATAAGAAGGTGCAACTGAAGAAATTTATTGGAAGACTTCCAGACAGACCTGGTAGGCTAGTCCCCACCCTGCTATGCAATTTGCTGATTCTGGCCCTCTCCCTTCATCCTGAAGACAGTTGGGAAGATTCAGCAGCTTTAGCCCCACCTGAGAGAATCCTGAGTACCACAGAGAACTGCAGAAGCCTTATGGAGCACTAGTCTGTGCCAGTCCACCACTGAGAGCACCTTACACATTGTTGGCCTGCACTCATCATCATCAGATACTTCTTGAACTGTGGTTTGCCCCATTCTCCTTAATGATATAGGAACCATATTGAAGCCCACACAGCAGGAGTTTGTTGAGCCCAACCTGCCCTCCCACACTTTGGAGAGCCTTGCTGACCTGCACCTCTCCCATCTGCCATCACTGCAGAAATGACAAAAGGAAGGAACAAAAGGCAATCTCAANGTCTAGCCTTCCTAGAACAAGTCCAGGAGACAAGGTCATAGAAGAGCTTGGATGTCTCACACCTGAAATGTCTGAGATGGTAGGAACTGAAGTAAAGAAACAACTCCATCAAGCTATGGAGAAAATCAGATCAGGTAAAAAAGAAATGATAATAATCATGAAAAAATTGTTCGATACATCTAAGAAGGACACAGATAAAAAAAATAGAAGGGTATGAGAAGATAGAACACTGAACGAACAATACAAGAAAGAACTAGAATGTGTGAAACAGATTCAAATAGATATCCAGGACATTAAGAATTACATTGAAAGCTGGAAAACCCACTTAAAAGAAGCAGAAGATACAATTTCAGACCTTGCAGATAGCATTGCAGCTAGTGAACATGAAAGGAAACATCTCTTAAAATAATGAAGACAGGAAATAACAATACAAAAGCTGCAAGATGATGCAAATAAAAATAATATAAGACTGATAGTCATCAATAAAACATCAGGAGATAATACAAAAGATATAAAAAGAATGTTTGCAGAAGTAGTAACAGAAAATTTCCCAAGCATGGAAAAATAATCTGATATATAGATAAGCATATAGAACCCCAGCTAGCCATAATCAAAATAAATTGTCACCCAGAAGCATAATAATCAAGATCTCAGATAATGAACAAAATAACAAGACATTAAAAGCTGTTAGAGAAAAGTAACAGATCACCTATGATGGAAAGCCCATCAGAATCACAGCAGATTTCTCAACACAAACCATCACATCAAGAACTCAGAGTGAGGTCCAAGTAGAAATATGAGGTCCTCATATTTTGAGGTCCTAAAAGAAAACAACTTTCAACCTAGATTGATGTATTCTGCAAAATTATCTATCAAATTTAATGGAGAGATTAGACATATCCATGATAACAACTGAAGAAATTCATGACAACCAAACCAACCCTATAAAGAGTACTGACAGGTATTTTAGAAAGAGACAAAGATGACCACAACTTCAACAACAACAGAAGAAAACACCCAAGTAAGGCAAGCAATTAAGCAAGGTAGAAAAAAGTGGGAACCCTACAGTAGGAAAACTACATGATAAAGATAAGCCAATACATATCAGTTATCATTGTGAACATAAATGGCCTCAATTCACCAATCAAAAGAATCAGAGTGGCAGAGTGGATAAAACAACAACAACAACAACAACAACAACAACAACAAAACTCTAACAATATGCTGCATATAAGAAACACATTTAACTCAAAAAGAAATTAATAGACTGAATGCTAAAGGATGGAAAACAATATTCCATGAGACAGGAACCCAGAAGAAAGCAGGGGTAGCTGTTCTGGTTGCTGAGAATGTCAGTTTCAAACTTAATGTGATTAAAAGAGACAAAGAAGGTCACTACATACTTGTTAGGGGAAAATTGCAAGAGGAAGAGATGACAATTATAAATATATATGCATCCAATGTAGGAGAACCCAACTATATAAGAAAAATACTAACATGCTTGAAAAATCTAATGAGCAATAATATAATTGTACTGGGGGACCTTAACACCCCACTGACACAAAGAAATAGATCAACCAAGCAAGAAATGAGCAAAGAAATAAAAAAACCTAAACTGAGCCTGTAAAGAAATGGGTTTAGTAGACTTTTACAGAGTGTTCCATACAGCAGTGTCAGAATACACATTTTTCTCAGCTGCACATTGGATGTTCTCTAAAACAGATCATGTGCTAGTACATAGAACATGCTTAAGTGAACGCAAAAGAACTGAAATTATCCCATGTATATTATCTGGCTATAGCGCAATGAAAATTGAAATTATAGACAAAAGAAACAGCAAAAGTTATATAAACACATGGAAACTAAATAATACCCTCCTGAACAATCANTGGGTCATGGAAGAAATTAAACAATATTTACAATCTAACAAAAATGCAGATACACTCTACTAGAACCTGTGGGATGCAATGAAAATTGTCTTAAGAGGGAAATTTATAGAGATAAATTCTCACATAAGGAAAATAGAACAAAACAAAATAATCTTATGCTGCACCTCAAGCTCACAGAAAAAGAAAAGAAAGTCAAGTGCAAAATCCAAAGAAGGTGGCAAATTATAAAGATTAGAGCAGAAATAAATGCATTGGAGACTAAGAAAACATTAGGAAGAATTAATGAGTCAAAGAGTTTGTTCTTCGAAAGAATAAATAAAATTGATAAAACCCTAGCCAACCCCATTTAAAAAAAGAAGAAAAGAAAAAAATTCGAATTTATGCAATGAGGAATGAACAGAGTAAAATCATTACAAACCCTATAGAAATTCAAATTATCAACACCTATTTCCCAAAATCTTTACACTCAAAGAAGGGAAAATACAGAAAAAATGGACAGATTCCTAAATACTTATGAACTACCAAAGCTAAACCAAGAAGCTCTAAAAATTCTGAATAACCCAATATCAGCAAGTGATATTGAAAACACAATTAAAAAAAAATGGGGCTGGCGAGATAGCTCAGCTGACCAAGTGCCTGCTCAGGCAAGCAAAGAGACCGGGTTTTGATCCTAGGTGTTACATGCTGCACCGGCCCTGTCCCGGGTGTGCTGGGCTGGCCAGTGAGTCCAGGTGTGATGGTACACACCTGTAATTCCAGTGCTGGAGAGGCTGAAAATAGGAGGATCAATATGAGTCCAAGCTGCATAGTGAGACCCTGTACCAAATACACACACATACAAAAAGTTCACTTTGGGGCAACCTGTTTGGGTCCCATTTCTGTCCCTCTCTTGGACAGAAGGTTATTTTCCCACAATAAATATAATCTAAAAACAAAACAAACAAACCCTGCCAGCAAAGAAAAGCCCAGATCCTGATGGATTTACAGTTGAATTGTACAAGAAATTTAGGGAGGACCTAACACCAGCTCTTCTCAAACTCTTCAGTGAAATGGGAAGAGAAGCAATTATTCCAAACTCATTCAGGGAGGTAAGTATCACTCTGATACCAAAACCAGAGAAGGAACAACCAAAAAAGAGATCTATAGGCCAATCTCCCTAGTGAGCATAGATGCAAAAATCTTCAATAAAATACTAGCAAACAGAAAGCAGCAAATCATCAAGAAGATTAAACATCATGACCAAGTAGGATTCATACCAGGAATACACAAAACCATAAATGTAACAAACACAATAACAGAGGCAAAGACAAAAATCACATGATTATCTTGCAGAAAAAAGCTTCTGACAAAGTCCAACACTACAGAAAATCAGTATAGATGGTCTTTATCTCAGTCTGATAAAAGCCATCTATGACAAAAAAATAGCCAACATTATATTCAATGGACAAAAATTGAAAGGCTTCATTTTAAAATTAGGAACAAGATAAGGATGCCTACTGTCACAATTCTTGTTCTATATAGTTCTGGAAACATTATCCAGGCAAGACAGAGAAATAAAAGGAATAATGACTGGAAAGGAAGAAGCAACATTATCATTATTTGTGGATGACATGATACTGCACATGTAGAAGACCTCAAAAACTCCAGTAAGAGACCTATAGATTTAATACCAAATTCAGTAGTGTCGCAGGATACAAAGTTAACACTAAAAAACCAATAGCATTTCTATATACAAACAATGGACATACCGAGAGAGAAATTATGGAAACAACACATTTCACAATTACACCCCCCAAACATGAAATATTTAGGAATCAGTCTCACAAAAGAAGTAAAAGATTCATATGGTGAAAATTATAACATTCTGAAAAAGAGAAATGGAAGAGAAATTCGGAAAATGGAAAGATATTCCTTGTTCCTGGAGAGGAAGAACCAATATTGTAAAAATGGCTATACTCCCAAAATTGTTATACAGATTCAATGCAATCTCAATTAAAATACCATAAATTTATCTCAAAGCTATAGACAAAACATTCCTAAAATTAAGCTGCAACCAGAAGAGACCTAGAATAGCAAAATCAATCCTGAGCAACAGAGTAAAGGCGGGAGGCATCACAATCCCTGACTTGAAATTGTTCTAGAAAGTTACTGTGATAAAATCAGCATGGTCCTGGCATAAAATCAGATCTGAGGATCAAAAGAACAGATTAGAAGATGTAGACACACTACAAACAATTCAGACACCTTATCTTGCACAAAGAGGCCAAACATGTTCACTGGAAGCAAGACAGCCTCTTTTATAAATGGTGCTGGAAATACTGGATTTCCATACGCTGAAGGCTTACAGTAAACCCATGCCGATCACCATGCACAAAACTGCAGTTCAAATGCATCAAAAATTTAAATATTAAAACCAGAACACTAAACTCCTGGAAGAGAAAGTAGGTAGAAACCTTAAAGACATAGGGGTAGGTAAAGAGTTGTTGAACAAAAATCAAACTGCATAGGAAATACTTCAAAAAATCAATTGGGATCTCATATTTTTGAATAGTTTAGGTACATCAAAAGAAATCGTCAACAGAGTAAAAAGAAAACCCATGAAATG
>NDGN011481264.1:0-13908 GCA_002564285.1 Tympanoctomys barrerae
TACTTTTTTTTTTTTTTTTTTGGTGGAACCGGGGATTGAACTCGGGACCATGCGCTTGCCAGGCAGGCACTTATTCTCCTGAACTATCTCCCTGGCCCTGTATTGGATTATTTGGGAAATTTCGAAAAAGTGTTGATGCTGAAGTTAAGAAATACTGTTTTAAATAATCTATTATACACCCTGGGTGTAAGGATTCTTAAAATCTCAGATTATTCTAATGGGTAGGCAAGATCAACAAGCATTGATTTAGGGACTTGATTCTGTCTTAACATAAAAATTAAATTCAAATGCTAGCTAGGCCTCCTTGGGTTTTGGAAGGAAAATGATAGATTCAATTATGAGAATTGACATTTGCATTTCATTTTATAGCCTTACAGTGTCCTTTATGTGACTTTCTTCTCCCTCTTTGATATTCTTTTGGTCAGTAATCACTGTCAAAGGTAGACTGTGCTTCTGTTGCAAGCAGAGTGATAGGTAGTATATTTGTCTAGTAGAAATCTTGTATGTGGGTAATATTTTTCCCAACATGCTTTCTCTTGATTTGTGTTCTTCTCCCCATCTAAAATGTCCTCTCTTCCCAGTGGCATATTTAAATCCTAAATGCATCCTGTGTCTTTCATGGCTCACTTCTTTCCTACAGTAGCTTAAAAAATTATGCCAAGTTCCACACAGGCTGTTATAGTCATCCATTAAAATATATGACTTCCGGAATATATGACTTCCGACCTCATGCCAACTACTTCTGTCTTAACTTGGAAGTACATACAGTTTTATTTTTCATAGAATATAGATCTTTGGACTGTTGGCTGCTTGGTTCCTGTTACAAGCTCTACTGTAGGAAAACATTCCTAGATTTCTATAAGGCTGTCTCATTCATCAATTCTTTTAATATAGTGAACTGCAAAGTATGGTCTGTGTGAAAATCATGTGTGCTAGCTAGGGGAAGGAATGGGTAAGGAAATTTTAAGAAAGGAAGCAAGGGATATCATGTATGTGCACTTAATCTCTAAGGTGATTATAAGATGTATGTACTGAAAATATATACTCACAAAAAAGTGTGGTTCTCAAAAATGTACCCCTTTAGTCAAGTTTAACATTGAGGAAGATGACCATATTGTTTTTGTTCCTTTGGTTAAATTCCTCTTACTAAATTTGGTTATGCTTCAAAATGTACATAATAGGCAGTTATGCTTCACAAAGTGTTGAGAGATATTTGCAAGCCAGTTGTGTGAAATTCACTTTTGTTTTTATTGAAGTGGTATTGGAAACTATATTTGTTTGACTGCTTTTTCGGTGTGAGGTTTCAATCCATTGGTGGAGTTATGAAATTTGGTGGTTCCAACCAGTATGCCTTGGTTTTATATTGTTTTGCTTTTTTACTATTACATTTAAACATTGTTATATTGGTATTAATGTTTTGATCTTTCCTTTTGGTAGGCATTGCTTCATGAAACTTTTTAGCTCTTTCTGTAATATGTAATATGTATACTCTGGGTTGCTATGAAAAATGCATTACTGTGTTTTGTGTGAATAAAATTGAAAGCTTACTATATTTTATCATACTTTCTCTTATTAAACTACAAGGATGGATGAAAAAATAGGTGTTCATAGGTAAAATTTATTACAATGAAAGTCATATTGCCATTTATCCCTCTCAGTGTTCCCACCCACATGAGCGCTTCTAACACATTTATCCTATCATTCCTGCCATTGTCTAAAGCAATTCTGGCAGTCTTTTGTCAGTGTTTTTTATGAATAAATACAATGAACTCTACTGCTGTGTGCCATGCAAAGGAAAGGCAGGTCCGTAAAACATTATGGTGTGTTCTCATCAAACTTATTCACTAGGTTTAGCACTCTACAACTTCTGGTTCTTCCCCAAAATAAAAACGACCATGAGAGATAAATGTTCTGAATTGATTCAGGTCATTGAAGAGCCTCAGTAGTGTAATTAAAGAAATGAAAAAGAACTTCTAGAATTGCTTCAGAAAGTAGCAACATTGGTGGGATAAGTGTGTTAGACATATGCCTTGTATTATAATAAATAAAAATTTTTTTTTTTGTTTTTATTTAGTATGGGGTCTTGCTACATAGCTCAGACTCGTAGTGATCCTCCTGTCTCAGCTTCCCCAGTGCTGGAATTGCAGGTGTGTGCCACCACACCCAGTCTCTCAGGGCCAGCATGGTGCGCCTGGGGTTCTGGGTCAACACGGCATGTGGTACTGAGGATCGAACCTGTGTCCTTGCACTTGACAGGCAGGGACTTAAACTGCTGAGCTATCTCCCTAGCCCCTATTATAATATATTTTTTAAAAAACTTAAATATTTACTTTATTTCCTTGCGGACTAAAAGAGGAAAGCTTTTCTCCTTATTCTTATCTATAAAATGGGAATAATAAACTGGTACTATGTGGAATTCTAAGTTATAAATATCCTTAAGTTATGCTTTAGTAAATTTTTTTGCAGTGAAATGAAAAGGTATTTATCAAGCACTTTCATAGAGGGCTGGGAAATTGGTACGATGGTTGGGCATTAGACTAGCCTGTGTGAGGCTCTGGAATTGATTTCTGGGTTCAGACTAATGATGACACAGGATGGGACTCATGGAATAATACAGATCAGTGTTGTTTTCTATACTATGACATCAGAATCCCTTTGAAGGTCTAAATTCTTCATGTTAAACGTTGTTATGTTCTTGGCTGCTTTGTAATATTAATATGTATGTACCATAAAATATTTTTGAACAAAATGATAAATTTCATTTGATTAGGGTAAACCAGTTTGTATAGTGAAAAATGTCTGGACAAAGAAGACTTACACAAGTGTAGAAAATCGCAGTTTTCTGCATTTGCCACTAGGGACGTATACTTGTTAAGATTTTCTCAGTGGTGTGTGTTCAGAACATACATATAGTATTTGGGGTTAGGGATGTAGCTTGGAGGTAGAACACTTTCCTAGTATTTATTAGGTTCTTGGATTCCATTTACAGCACAATAACAAAACCCATAGCATTTGCCATTTTGGATTTTTTGGACTCATTTAAAACTGAAAACAATTCTTTTTTTTTTTGGTGGAACCAGGGATTGAACTCGGGTCCTTGTGCTTGCCAGGGAAGCACTTATTCCACTGAGCCATCTCCCCGGCCCTGAAAACAATTCTTAACTGTACTTGTCTGGCCATATTTAACATAAATTTTAAAGGGGCAGGTTTTTCAGTCAGTGCATAGTGCCTGCCCGACAAGTGCGAGGTCCTGAGTTCAATTCCCAGTTCCAAAAAAAGAAAAAAATAAACTTTGATAAATAGTTCCTTATGGGCCCAGAATGTTTGAAAACCAAATGTCCTTATAGCTCTAGTTTTAATCTTTACAGCCTTTAATAACTTGGATAATTTTTGATTTTCAGTTGCAAGTCAAACAAATTTGGGAGAGTTGGTCTTAATAGGAATCAAAGCAAAAGTAGAGAGGGGACACATCCTGCGATGGCAGTGCAAGAAAGTAGGAAATGAAATAGTATAGTAAGAGTTTTTGACCCTGAGGTCTAGGGAGCAGTAAGTGATGAAGGAAAATATATATCTGCTCAGATGGTGAAGTCCAGAGGACTGATACATGCTTTAGTAAAGAGTAGTTGACATAGCTCTTTAAGTTTCAGGGTGAAAAATAGCTTGCTTTACCCTAGAGGTGTTTGGATTTTTTTATGTGTCAGTGTTAGAATGTTTCCTGGTTATATTTGAAGAGGTATGTTGAATGAAATCATTGGTTTTTGGGATCATAGGGCAGGGAATCTAGGAAGTCAACAGTTTAGCCATAAAATTAGAAAGACAGGGCTGGCCAGATAGCTCAGTGGATTAAAGCGCCTGCTTAGGCAGACACAGCGGCTAGGGTTTGCAGCCGCCAGGATTCAATACCCTGTGTGCCATGCCAGCCCCACCCCCCCAGGGCACACTGACATGGCTATTGAGACTGGGTATGGTGGCGCATGCCTGTAATCCCAGTTCTTGGGAGGCTGAACACAGGCAAATCACTAGGAGTCGGATGTACCATAGTGAGACTCGATAGACCCTGTACTAAAAATACAAAAAACCCCCCAAAACCAGAGAGACATGCAGTTTGTTTACTATGAAATAAGAAAGTTAGTTTGGCAATAGCTTGTAAAAATTGACTAGATTTGAATACATTTCAAATATATATATATGTATATATATATATATAGAGAGAGAGAGAGAGAGAGCGCTATATTTATGAGTACAAAATAACTTGTCAAGCATCTAAAGGTCCACTTCAGATAAACTTTCACATACTTTGAGAAACATCTTCAGTTTCTCCAAGGTGAATTATCTTACTAGAAGATAGAAGAGAAGCATTTCTCAAATGAAGGGGATCTTAGAGTCTTTGGGATCAGAACAATAAAGGTTTGAAAGTTTTGCCATTTCATTTTATTTAGGTCAGTGATTACTGTGAATCTTAACTTTATCTTGTCTGACAGGAAATATTTTTAAGTTGAGGATTTTTGTGTGAGATTTAGGTATAGATTAGGTATCCAGCAAGTGGTACCTGTTACTATATTAGTCCTTTTAAATTTCTGACTGCAAGGATCTTTTTTTGAGGAAAAATTTTGCTGTATAGTTAAGGCTGGCCTGGAACTCACTGTCTACCCCAAATTGGTTTTGAACTCACATCAGTCCTGGGTCAGCCACCTGAGCACAGAAATTGCAGACATGCACCACCATAACAGGCTCTAATGTACTTATTAAATTTTAGATCTAAAAGTTTTAAAGGTGCAATTGTTTACAATCAAAAGATGAAAAGAAATGTGTCTATTTTGCATCTATTTTAATTGCCCACACTTAATAAGTGACTTGTCTATTATGTTAGGCATATGAATTTTCACAGTGTTGCAACATTAGTTTAAATTTTAAAATTTTAACTCGCTAGATTTTCTTGTTAAGTTTGCAGCATTGTTTTGTGGCTGGACTATTTTTCCATATCATATATGCAGTATGGTAGATGTTTTAATTCTAATATTTCTAACTAAAGGCAAGTTATCAGAAATTAAAAACTGGTTTTCCTTTTTATGTTTTCTAATGCTTAGAATATATCACTAAGGAAAATACCCTGAATCTGTTAAAGTGAACATTTTTAAAAATGTTCACTTTTAGGGGATCTTGAAAAGACTATATAGTAGAATTATGACATTTGTTACAATTGTAATGAATTGTAACATTTTATTTTCAGTTTGTCTAGCATTTTCTGTCTTATTCTGGTCTGAGAACAGAGTAGACACTGGCCAAGTGGACACTTTAAAAATAGTAACTAAGACAAAGATCTACACTAATACCCAAAATTTACTATGATAATCATTGCTAGGTATGTTTTAAGTTACTAATAAAAGCTAATAAAGTCAATGGAATGAAGTGAGGTCTAATTCAATGAAATTTGTTATGTCCTATTTTAAAGTACAGCTCAAAGAACTTTAAATTTTATTTCTCATTTAAAGTTTCAATTCTTTTCATAATGAGGTGAAAGCTGAATTGGTTCAACTTTTATATTGTAGGAGATTACCTGGAGCAATTGATGTTATCGGACAAACTATAACTATTAGCCGAGTAGAAGGAAGACGACGGGCAAATGAAAACAGCAACATTCAGGTTTAGTATTTTAAAATGAGTTTTTATAATTAAGAAATTATATCTGCAATCTAATATAATTTAGAATTTATGATTTCTGGATCTTTCTTAGGTTTTTCTCTTGTTATAAACAGTGTATGATTTTGTGTTGATGAAAAAATTGGATTAGAAAACTAGTAAGTCTCCATCTAAATGTGTCGTCTTTTTTTTTTTTTTTTTTTGCGGAACCAGGGATTGAACTCCGATCCTTCCGTTTGCCAGTCAAGCGCTTATCCTACTGAGCCATCTCCCGGCCCCTAAATGTGTCCTTTAATCTGTAAAATACTGTCTAACCACTGTGACTGCTTTCTTAAATTTGCCATCAAATATTTAGTGTGATCTTTCTGGAAAGCATTTCTTTGTCTTCAGAATGAAAAAGTGAGAGGAAATGAGTTACGAGTAAATTGGACAACTAATGTTAGAACTTTAGTAATGGAACCTGGTAGCTGTACAGCTTGACCATCCTTTTGCATCATTTATTCATTTTTTCTGAATACCCTAAAATATTTTTGAGGTGTTTTGATTCTTATCTTTAGTAAATTAATTATATAAAATACTCTCTTTTTTTATTGTATTCAGAGTGAAAAATAAGCCTCTATTACTTTCTCCCTTCTATTAAAATAGCATGATGTCTTAAAACATTTTTTTGTTCCCTAATTTAAGAATAGGTTATGTATATAAATCTTACAAAAATTACTGTATTGAAATGTAGGAAGAGTTCATGAAAAGGAGTCTCATCTGCTTAAATGATCTGCTTTAGTCAGCAAGAATTCAAGAAATTCAAATTAAATATATGGAATTATGTTAGCAGTTTTGTTATTTTTCAAAACCTATTTATATCAAAAACCCTTAAGCAGCTTATCAAAAGTTCACTATGTGTCGCTTTATTTGCCATTATGTTTCAGTAGGTTTGGCATGCTTTTGGTGATGTCCATTCCTTACCTGTTCACATAGACACACATTTCTTTTAAAATACTGCGTTTATTTTTGAAGTAGAAATTCTTGTTCAGTTCTGGGTGCTTTGTTTTGTTTTTTTCTTTGAGATAGGGTCTTGCTATGTAGTTCAATTTGGCCTTATACTCACTGTGTAGCCAGACTGGCCTCAAACTCACTGCAATCCTCCTGCCTCAGCCTCCCAAGTGCTGGGATCACAAGTGTGTGCCACCACGCCTGGCCCTGGAACCTTTGTTCTTAAAGTTACATGGTTCACATGAAGAAATTGCATGTATGTCTTATTGTCTATTAACTTCCTGCCTGTGGAAACCTGCTTTACAGTCTCTGCACCTGGTGAGGGTAGGCTTTCCTACAGTGAGTGTATGACATGAGGTCCTTTTAATTTCTTAAGGTATCTGTGATTCATGCTTATATTGCCTTAACTAGTTAACTGTTGCATAGTAACTACTACAGTTTACATTATATGAAGTACTTATTGAATTTTTTAAAACCACTTATTAATAAAAGTTTTCATGGTAATGATCCAGTTTTTTTCGGTGAAATTACTTTTGTAAGATTAACATTAGAAAACAATATTTACTCATCCATCTGATGACCTGTCCTCTAATTTTAGGTCCTTTCTGAAAGATCTGCTACTGAAGTAGACAACAATTTTAGCAAACCACCTCCATTTTTTCCTCCAGGAGCTCCTCCCACCCACCTTCCACCTCCTCCATTTCTTCCACCTCCTCCAACTGTCAGTACTGCTCCACCCCTGATTCCGCCACCAGGTAAATAAAAGGCATATTAGTTTAACCCCAACAGATTTACCCTGGAACTAACATTTGTATCTTGTTATTTCAGCATAGGATAATTATAGAAAACAGTATAGAAATAAGAGTTGTCCTACAAGTATGATCATGATTCCTGAACTAGAGTTGCTGCTAATATTATATATGTGAACACACACACACACANACACACACACACACATCCTTACTGAATTGTATACCATATGTCAACTAGCTTTTTTTTTTGTTTTGTTTTGTTTACTTGTTCTGAAAAACTTTTAAAGGTAATTTTAGCAAGGGAGTAGGTCCAAAAAAAGTATCCTTTAAAGAGATAGAAACTAAAATTTGAGTTTGATTTCCTTTTAGGTAATTGGTGCTGGTTGCCAGGACCTGGCATTTGCTTAATTTTAAAGACAGATAAATATGGTAAATTTTAAATCTTTTTGGTTACTTTTTGGTGATTAAAACCCAGGTTAGTGGTGAAAGAGAAAAAAAAATTACAAATAATACCCAAATTTTATTTTTATTTATACTTTTAATCTTTTATCCCATGGCCTTTTTTCCTACTAAAATTTTAATATTATAGTATTCTCCTTTTTATAAACATAACAAGATTGGTTGCTTTCTAGGATGACAATAGTAAATAATAAAAATTAGCTGTTTTTTCTGATGAGAATTGACAGAGACATATATTAGGATTTACTTTCTGTAAATGACATCAGTTTACACTAGAGAGCCATGATCCATCACTTACTTTCCTTTGTAAGAGAGCTGTTTTTGCTTCAAAGTACTGCTGTGATCAGAGTCAAATTAATGTCTAAATATCAGCTATCTTTGCCCTTCATCTGGGTCACCTTTGATTTCCTTCCACTTTCATCTCAATTCTCAAAAAAGATGGAAAAATACTGCAAAAAGTGGTTTCCAGCTTTAGGCAATCAGTTGTCTGAAAACAGAGGAAAAGGTCAGAATGGATTAGATGTGCTTATGCTAGTCAGTGTGATTTCTGAAGTGCAGTGATTTTCTTATTCAAACAATTGCATTGAGCAGACCATGAGTTGGGATTGGTCTATGATTCTTGAGTCTTTGCTCAGAATTAAGCGTTGAAAAGAGATTATGTGATTCATAATGAAGACTTAGTGTGATTCATGAATGAATCCATTGTCCTCTAAAAAGCTGAGATAAAATATAGAGTAACTTTTGAACCTTTTTTTAACCTTTTTTGATAAGAGTAAGAATTATTAATGTTTGGATAATAGTCTTTTGCTTAATTGCTTGAAAATCCTATTTAAACTTTACTAGGCACAAACAGCTATTTGAAGATTTGTTTTTATAAAGTCTTATTGATTAATTCTTGACATCCTGAGATTGAACTCAGGATCTTTGAACTCGGCTTCAATCCCAGTCCTTTTTATTTTCATAATATTTTGAGTTGTGATCTTAAATACCCAGGCTAGTTTTGAATTTGTGATCTTCCTGCCTCAGCCTCCCAAGATTGCTGGGATTATAGGTACATGCCACCATGCCCATTTTCTTTTTTGAAATTTTTAAAATCTCTTAATTGATAAATAATTATACATGTTTATGGCTACTGTATACTATTTTAGTATGTATTTACATTGCATAATAGCTTTAAAATTATTGTATCTGTTACTATAACAGTTAAAATCTATTCTTTAACAACTTTACAACATATAATTGCTAACTATAGTCACCATTCTGTGAAATAGATGTCTGGAACATTGTTTTTCCTAATTAAAGCTTTCTACCCCTTGAAAAATGCCCCTCATTTTTTACCCTCACTTCAGCTTTGTATCCTCCATATTACTGGCTACTACAAGTTAGACCTTCTTAGATTTCAAACTCATGAAGTATTTGTTTTGCTGCTATTGACTTTCCCTTAGCATAATGTCCTCCAGATTCATGAATGTTGTCACAAATGACAGAATGAAAGAATTTTCATGTATTCTATCTAATATAGTATATCTGAGCCAGTGTTTTTATATGCTCAGTACTAGTCAAAAAAGTGGATGGGGCCAGGGAGATGGTTCAGTGGAATAAGCACTTCCCTGGTAAGTGCAAGGGCCTGAGTTCAATCCCCGGTTCCACCAAAGGAAAAAAAAAAAAAGTGGAACAAATTTATGAAAAACTAAATACATATTTGATATAAGAATATTCACAAGGTCTATAGGACATTGTTGATAACCCGTGGAATCATCTAGAAGTTTTCTTTTTTTAAAAATGATAAAGTTACTTCATGTCTTTATTGTATAACCCCTGTTTATGAGAGTAACAAATCTTCAAGTAATATTTAGAGTTATGGATGACATACTGTAGAGTACCATTGATTATTTTTCTGTCACTTGGTCTGTTTATTTACCTTCTATTCTCAGGTCTATGCTTCACCAGATTTTCTTTAATATGTATTCTTGGATTATTATTGCCCTGCTGTCCTGTCAGAAATTAAGGAGTGCAAATTAAAATGAATTTTAATCCTGATTTAAATAATATTTGACTGTGGCATATTTGCTGGGAGGGAATATGAATTCATATTAAAGCCAAGTATTTGTTATTTGAGACTATTCAGATTACTCATTTTTACTAGGATAGGAGATATCAAAGAATTTAGGCTGTTTTTGTGTGTGTTTTCCCTCAGTGCTAGTCCTAGTGTCTTGTGTATGGTTGGGACTCTCTAAACATGTTAGCTAATTGCGTTAACATGTATGTTTTCATAACACTATAAACGAGTTTTCACATTGATAGTTGGTACAATAATTTGCACTGGTTCTAATCTACAGTATGGGTATAACTGACTATAGACAGTGATGCTCAGAGCATCAGTAGCTCTGAGCCCTTTGCTACAGAACCACCACTGTTGTATAGTTTTTGTAATTCAAATCACCAAAAATCTCAAGCAGCAATGAAAGCAAGCTGTGACATGGGAGTCTCTTGAACATTTGCCTTAAAAGGCACTCTGTTTTTGTTAAGACAAATCTTGAGGGTTTTTTGCTTTCTTTAGAAGTATTGAAAAAGGAAGAAATAATGTTTTGAGAATTGGTTTAAATGTATTTTAATATTATATTGCTTAGTATTAGATTTATAATGTGTAACTTTTAAGCTTGTCAGATAAATACACTTAAGATGTATTATGCCTACATTTTAAGAAGCTGCCAGGTTTTTTTTTTCTTCTAAATAAACAGTGGTTGACTATATGACCAGATTTCCCCAGAAGAGACCTACCTTACATCTTTATCCCACCATAATTATTATAATTCATTCTTAGACATGCTCTCATTTATGGTCAGCTGTGCATGCTTGGAAGTTTGCAGGCATGGATCATCACTGGAGAAAATAGTTCTTAATAATAACAAGGTGATGGAGACAACTGTCACCAAAACTTTAACTAACAAATAGTTGGTAGAGAGGAAAGATGTATTGCCTCCTCTCCCTACAAGTCCACATCTTCAAACAGGTATGGGACCTTTTCAGTGACACATGGAGGTTAAAGTATTTCTGGCATTAAGAGATTTGTATGAGGAAAGAGAAAATTTTATATTCGAGTACAATAAAGGTTGGAAGAGACATCTGGAAGTACAGAAGTATTTAATGTTGTTCCTTGTAGCTATACCAACAGGAGCTTGAAAACAAATAATGGTTAATCATGATCTTCTGTAATTTAAAAACCAAAACTTATTTTCAATTTCTAGTAAAAGAAATTGTTCAATTGGAAGGAAAAACTGGGATGAAGAAAAGGACAAATGAAAGAAGGGAAAAAGATATATTTAGGTATATATGCAGAATAGTTTGGATAATTGTCAATTTCTCATCTTTTGAAAGGAGCAGTTAATGCTTAAAACTTTTATTTTACTCTGGTTTTTGTTTTCCTCTTTTGAATTTCTTAAACTTTTTTGTTACTGCGTTTTTTTGTTTTTTTTCTTTAAATGAATCTTACAGGTTTTTATCTGGTAATCCGAACAACTAATTTGAAGATAGCACCATGTAATACAGCAACCATTGTTGAATTCCTATTGCTTTGTTTAGTGAAATCTTGTATCTTTTTTTTTTTTTTTTAACACATGACTTTAGTTGTTTTATTTATTTAGCAATTGAGGTAATGCAGTTCCCAGGGCATGAACTATACCCAGAGTAGGGGGCCTATTTCCCACCCACGACCTCCTACACACATATTGGAGTTGACCACGGACTCCTCGCCCAGGCCCCCTGAGAGGGTGCGGTCTTCTTGGCTCTTAAGCTTCGAATACACAGGCTGAAGCCGGCCCCCGACTTGCCTTCACACGTGCCTCCGGGCCCAGCAGGGAATGTAGACCCGAGACAGGGCGAGAGGTGGCATCCAGGAAAACTGGGGTCTGGGGCAGACTAGGGCCCTCGACCTGGGAGACTGCGTTCCTGAGGCCCACAATTATGTGTAGAACGTGTGTGCCAGCCCAGCCGAGACCGTGAAGCCCCAGGGTGGGGTCACCGGTGGGGGTGGGAAGTCTCAGCCAAGCCAAGGGAGAACCTGGGTTCAGAAAGAGAGGCCCGGCCCCTCCGCCCTGCAGCCTTTCCGACGGCCACTCCCTCTTGTATCGTTTGTAATTTTTTTTTTTCTACCACTATTTTGTATTCTTTAAAAAAATTTTTTTTTCTAGTGAACCAGGAAAAAAGCCTCATGCTTTTTCTTTTTTCTTTTTCTTTTTTGGTGGTACTGGGGATTAAAGTCAGGACGCTTTGCTTGCTAGGCAGGCACTTATTCTACTGAGCTATCTCCCCAGCCCGCCTCATGTTTTTTCTGAGTAATGATAGCAAATACTTAATAGTAAGTGTTCACTTTAGAGCACATTGTTCTAAACACATCTCAGATCTTAATTCCTTTGATTCTAGAACAGCATCTGAAGGTAGATATTCTGATTTTACTGATACATAAACTAGGGCTTATGTAATTTAAGTAATAGCTAGAAAATGACAGATTTCTAACCCAAGCAATTCAGCTGGAAAGTATATTTTTTTCCCATAATTTTATTAAGAAATAGCAATGAGAAAGTTTCAGATCAAATTGGTAGGAGTGGAAAGCCTATTTTTAATAATTATGTTGAAATATGTCTTAATCGTTGCTGGGGCAAATGAGTGCAAAATACCAGTGCAATAACTTAGGGAAAGAAAAGTTTTTTGGCTCTTTCTTTCATCCATAGTGGGCTGGCTCCTGAGCAGGATGGCATAGCAGAGGGACATAGTGGGAAAAAAAGGCAGCTAAGTGTGTGGTAGACAGGAAGGGAGACAGACTGTTCGAGGTCACTTGCCTGTTTGACTCCGTCTCCTAACAGCAAGTAAAAAATTCTGTACCATAATCCAGCATTCACATTCTGAAAGCCCCACCTAGGAGTATATGCACCTCTTGAGAGGCATCTAGATACAAGCCATAACTACGTGATGCAGTACTTTCAAGAAAATGATAGTATTGGATTATGTGTATTCACAGTAATAGGCCTTAGAAAGTCCCCAGAGTATCTCCCTGATGTTGAAGTATGTACATATATATGGATCAGGAACCTGGGGAGATTTAAAATATAGGAAGTTGCTTTTATTTAAAGATTCGCCTAATGTTTGCTTGATTTGTATTAAGTATATTTTCAACTAAGCCAGTTTTGAAATAATTTGTTCATTAGATCAAATATTATAAACTTGAAGGTACTGATGTTTCACGCATTGTTTATGTTGTTTCTTTATTGTGCTAAGTATACTTTACATATTATAGCCCTTTGTAAGTGTATAAAAATTCATCATGTAACTATCACCATGATATATATATCTAAAACCTTTGGGGAATTGTGGGTTAGCTCACTTGTTTAAAGAGTCTGCTTGCACAAACTCAGTCAGGCACCAGGGACTGCAGTTTGATCCCCAGCTACACAAGCCGCACCAGACCAGCCCTTAAGGCATCCTGAGCTAGCCAAAAAATCCTTCTCCAATCCTCATTAAAATGAATAAAAAATAAATAAAACCTTTACAACTATAACTTCTAAACAGTAGCTACTTGTCCCTCTTTTTCCAGCCCTTGATAACATAACTTCATCCTATTTCAAATGTTAATTTATTTTAGTGTCATATTTTATCTTTTTATAATGGTGTTTATTAAAGAATAGAAGGCAATTATGTTTTGACTTATTTCTTGTTACAGTAACTAATATTAACTACTATACTCATTTCTTGTTACATTAATATTATGTGACTGTTTTTGTTGGTCTTGGGAACAGTGGAAATCAAGACTAGGAGTAGAATCCTTGTAAGTTTAATAAAAAAAGATTTGTAAGCCAGGTGTGGTGCACATCTGTAATCCCGACACTAGAGGCTGAGTTAGGCGGATCTCTCCGAGTTCCAGGTCACCCTGAGTTGTTTACTCAGTGAAACCCTATCTCTAAAAGACTGAAAATTTAAATTAAAAAGTCCTTTTTTTTTTTTCCTTTGGTGGGGGGGAACCGGGGATTGAACTCAGGCCCTTGCGCTTGCCAGGGAAGCGCTTATTCCACTG
>NDGN011481275.1:0-14397 GCA_002564285.1 Tympanoctomys barrerae
GAACCAGGGATTGAACTCAGACCCTTGTACTTGCCAGGCAAGTGCTTATTCTTCTGAGCCATCTCCCCAGCCCCTTCTAACACTGATTTCTTGTGAACCTTCATGCCGGCCCTTTTGCTAGTTTACTCAATGGCTGTGTTGACTCTCAACAGCAGGGTGCCACTTCACTCCATAACTGATTTCTACACAAATAAATGCTCAATGGTTTTATGGTTATTCTAAGTAAAATCTGAGTATTCAAACTTTCAGATCTTTTTTTGCTTTCTTAATTTTGGGTTAAGGGGCTGGGGAGATAAGTCAGCTGAGGAGATAGGTCAGTAGAATAAGTGCTTGCCTAGCCAATGCAAAGGGCCTGAGTTCAATCCCTGGCTACACACACACACACACACACACACACACACACACAAACTTAGACTTAATTTTGGGTTATTTTTCCTTTCTTTTTTGAATTTAAAAGAAAAATGTGATTATACATTCAATATACAGTATTTTGAAATAGAACCTAACATTTTATAGAATATTATTTGTAAATTATTTTTAATTTAATATAAGATATAGAAGTAAATAATAGTAACATTTGTCAAAGTAAAGTGCTAAGCCATCCCTGATACAAAAACTTGACAAATTACCTATAGAAGCTACTTAGAGATGTTTTTCCTTTGTTCAATCACAGGCCTGGTGTACTGGTTGGGCAGTTGATATTAGACAGATTATTTGGAAAAAGAACAGGATGTAAGAAGGTCTGACTATCTTTAGTCATTCATTTATTCTTCTTTTGGTTTTGTTTTTGGTGTGAGGGAGGAACCCAGGGCCTCATGACCCCTGACACTCATCACTTAGGAAGCTCATCAGTTACATCCATCAGCCTCAGTCTCCTCACAGCTATCAGCAGTAGTAGAACAGTTTTCTTTGCTAAGGCTTGTAGGGAGGTTGAAATAGGGTGATGAATATGAAATGTTCAGCAGGCTTTAAAAAGCAGCACAGGCCCATAATAACATTATTTATGTTGTTCTCCTCATCTCAATGTTAGGTAAGATGTGATTAGTATCAAGGTGAGAATTTATCAAGATCACTCTCTGTTGAGTTTTTCCTTATTCATTTGTTTAGCAGGTTCCTTCCTTCCCAGTGGGATTCCAACATGATAAATGGGACCAAGCTGAGGGCTGGATGGTTCAGAACCTGTGTGATATGGAGCAGTGCTCTGTGCATTATTAAGAAAACAAATTTGGAAAGGAGAATGAGGACGTTCTCCCACAAAAATGTCTTACCTGTCTGTGTGTGAATGATGTTTTATTGGGAATTTCTCTCATATTTTTTCCCCTTGTTTTGGCTATCAGCATGTAGCTTACTTGTAGAAGATTTGTTATTTGCTGATTTCCACCCACTTGTGAGTAGAAATAATTTATCACAAGTATGGAGAGAACCATTTTCACTGCGTATGTTGGCACAGGAAAGTCAGTAAACCTACTAGTGTACTGTCTTGCTAGTTATTGTGCATAACAGGCTTGCTCTAACGATTACAAATGTCAGTAGAAATGAGAAAGAAGAAAGTTTAAAGTGAAAACTGGAATGACTCATACAGTACATAAAGCAAAACGTTCCTGCTCAGGAAGAGGCATCTTAAGTTTCCTTTGCCTCCAGCTAAACCAAACAATGATTTGTATTTTGCAACTGTGTGAAAGAGTATCTTTCAGAGCACCAAGAACATAACCTTTGTTTTGAAGATGAGTTCTAGAACTAAACTTTTTCTGAACTAAAGTAAAAATGTTCACCGTTATGTATGTTAAGCTTGATGAAATTTGTGTTATAGTTTCTGTTTTTTTCTTTTTCCATTAGGTTCTTGTTCATTCTCTTAGGTCCTAAGGGGAAAGCCAAATCTTACCATGAGATTGGCAGAGCCATTGCGACCTTGATGTCTGATGAGGTAGGTTACGGGAAGCTGGGGGCTCTGTCACTGTCCTCCTCCTGCTGATTACCTGCCCAGGTCAGCATATCCACAGAGACATCAGCATAGTTCCTTCATTAAAACATGCAGTCAGCAGGCCTTTGCATGACAGTTGCTGGTGGAAACGTGTTGCTGTAACCTATGGAGTGGATTTTTCCAAAAGTAATGCATGCATTTTGTCTGTAATAACTCAGTGTTGAAAGAAAACACACAAACATGTTTTTCTTTTCCTTTTTTATTTGAGGCACTGAGCAGTGAATCAGGGTAAATGTTCTATCATTGAGTTAACCCCATCTTTTGCTTCTTTTTCTCAACACTTTTAATTCTTTCAAAAAGTTAAAATATTTTAATTGACATAACTTGTTGCAGCTTATAGTCTGATATTCCAATACATGCGTGCAGTTCATGATGATCTGAGGCATGGTAGGCTAAGCATAATTGAAATTAATTGTATCTTTCTAATAGCTAGGAGACAGGAGTTTAAATATTCCTGGCACAGACACATCTGAGGAGATAGATGTGCATTTATCTTGATCAGATCATCACATACTTGCAGTTCTTTAAAATGATATATGTTAAATATCCTTTAAAAAGTTCAATGTCATTGTTTTTAACTTTATCTGTTAAAATGTTTAATATATGAACTATCTATATAGTATATTGGTTTGGAAATCATGTTTTATATAATAACACATACAAAAATGGTGAGAGTATTTTTCCTAGGTATTAGAGAGTACATGTTTTTATAGTTTCTTGCTATAAAAAAGATGGGAAGGTGTGACATGTGTGTAACCTGGCTCAGCAATAGCTACTACAAGGTCTAGTGCTTCAGGATTATGATCTCAATCACTCTTATAAAAGCTGGGATGTTGTATACACATTTGAGGTTAAATAAAACTCTGACTATTCTCATGATAGGAGAAATACTACTAAGATATAGGTTTTTTAATTTCTGCTTCTGTGTCTTTTTTCTAATATTGAAAATGTTTTGCTTTTATGTCATTGCTTGATTTGTTGGTTTTTCTCATGTTAGATAAAGAACTGACCCTTTTCTGAATAAGGGCTTTGTCTGGTGATAATGCAGGTAGTTGTTTTTTTCTGGCTTTGAGAGCTTTGTAGTATAGTTATGTTGTTATTTTTCCCTTGAGGGAACAATTTTTTCCCTGAGTGTAGTAAATTCATTTTATTTATTTTTTTGCATGTCATAATTTCTTTCTTTTTAAAAGTCTCCCTCTTAAGATGCATTAACTAGGAATGCTTTAGGATACAATTAACTAGGAATGCTTGAGGCTGCAATTTATAAACTTATCGTGGCTTAAACTGGGGTTTAGCATTTTCATGTAACAGAAAGTCAGGAGGTAGGTGGCAGCTGAGGTTGATTTGTGTTAATTGTTTGGAGTTCAGCTGAGGGCCAAGGATCCTCTTCAGATGGTCTGTCATACCATCCCATTAGTACTGTGAACTGTGCCCAGCTAGCTCGTCATTTCATCTCCATTCAGTGCAGGAAAAAAAAGGTGGGATACGTGAGGAGTGTGGCCTCTTCTGTTTTTTTAACTAGGTATTTTAAGATTTTCCCAAATAGCCTTTCTCTTCTATTGCATTAGCTATAGCAGTCTTTATCTGCAGGACTGGCTGGGAAAGTGTGTCACTCCCCAGTCTCGGTAGTGGAGATAGCTGGAGAAACTGAAAGCAAGCTGGTAGTGTCTTCCCACAAGATGAGTTGGTACCTTTTGTTACCTCTGCCTACCCTATAATCACCAAACCATTAAATTGTCATTTGATTGACAGCTTTTAAAACTGCCTTTATGGAAAAGAGTTAGTTGAAATGAGTAGGTAAGGTGTTAAACAGGGGACATCTCTTCTGGAAATTGAATTATTTGACTTATGAAGTAAGTTTATTTGTTTAGAACTTTCAGATGGTCATCTTGTTTAGAAAAATAGAATAGTTGTCAAAAGTAAATTCCTTCAGTGGAATTTGTTGCCTTGGATAGGTTAGCTCTTACCTTGCTAAAGAGAGACAAATGATAATATAAGTAGTCTTTTCTTTGTGTGTTGCTGATATAACTCAGATTTCTCTGTTTTTTTTTTAGTGGTACATGCCATTTATGGTTTGAGAACCACAGTGTTTGAATTTTAACTTGATCTTAATCCTCAGCATGAACTTTTCTTTCTTGAATTATCAGTAGTTGTTTGCTCTAGTAGTTTCTGTGTCTGGGAATGACTCTTCATTGTATTTCTCCGAAGTGTTTTCATCTAGCTCCTTAGCAACTTTATCAGGAGTACTCCTGAGGGAGTGGTACTGAAAGGCATGTAATTTTACAGTATTGATAGGGAATAAATCCTGTTTAAAATAGTTATTTTCTCACCTGTACCTGTATTTTTTAGATCATTGTAAGAATTCATAAGACTTGAAATAGGTGGGAGTGTAGCTCAGTTGTAGAACATTGGCTTGCTTGCATGAAGCTTGGCAGCACCATAAAAAATAAAAATTAAAAATTTTTGAACAAGCCAAATAATATAGAATACAAGAATATTGTATGGCAATAATGCCAGTGTATTACGGATTGTGTTTTTCAGCTTGATGAGGTATGATGCAAGTTAACAGTTCCCTTGTTGGACCAACACATCTCTTGCTTTTCTGCAGGTTTTCCATGACATCGCTTATAAAGCAAAAGACAGACATGACCTGATCGCTGGGATTGACGAGTTTCTAGATGAGGTCATTGTTCTTCCACCAGGGGAGTGGGACCCAGCCATCAGGATAGAGCCTCCTAAGAGTCTGCCATCATCTGACAAGAGGTAAGGCTGCTCAGCAGCTGGGAGCTTTAAGATGCCAGGAATCCCATGGGGCTGTATTTGTATCTGGGAAGGAACAGCAGGGTCAAACTGCTGCCCTAATATTTTTAGGTCTCCATGAATGTATTGCTTCATGGGAACCATTTACAGGTCATGGTTTCACATTTCCTTGACAGTATAAAATAAATGTTTAATGTTTTGATTTTCTTCAGTGATTACAAATTAGAGAGCTCAGATCCTGATGTTTGCATATATAAAAGACATTTTTAGGGTGTTTTGGGGACTCCCTGTACATGTGGAAAAATCAGTTTATTCAAAATGATTCTGCAAAGCTGTAAGATGTTGAGAAATTGTGTGAGGTAGTTGATGAGAAACCATTTCCTGGAAATCTCTTATTGTCCAGGTGGATGTTTCCCTCTTATACCCTTAATTCAGCTTGTCTCTCCATCCAATCCTTGGTCTTGGTGTTAACTATGACATTTTAAGAACTGTCTGGTAAGGCATCAGAAAAAAGAAATGGTTTGTCTACCAGAAGGTTTTTAGTGTTCCTTCCCATAAGCTAGTGCTTAAGTCAACCGGGAAGCAAGTGAATACAGTAAACTGATCCCCCCTTGGGCTCTGTTGTATCTCTCAGAAAGAACATGTACTCAGGTGGGGACAGTGTTCAGATGAACGGGGACATGCCCCATGATGGTGGCCATGGAGGAGGAGGCCATGGGGACTGTGAAGAGCTGCAGCGGACTGGACGGTAACTGATGGACCCTTTTGCCATTCTTGAGAAGGTTTTCTTTGGATCTAAATTTCCTTTCACCTTTCTGAGTTTACCTTCCTCATTTTATTTATTGTGTTTTCCATTTGTTCGGGCAACATATATCAATAGAGTGCCTATTGGACATAGGTACTGGGGGGCTAGCAGTGCATTGAAAGTGATGGTTTTATGAGAAAAAATAAGGCAGGACTAGGGCAGCGTGATGGGAAAGTAGTACAGCAAGTCTAGATGAGTAGGGAGAGGAAGCCAACAGTGCAGGCAGAAGGGGCGTAGGCATTGCATGCAGAACAGGGCAGGGACACAGTGCCTGTGGGCTGACTGTGTGGCAGGCATGGTGACAGCTGCATTGGTTGGAGACTGTAGTCTGTCTCATGGGGCCTCCACCTCAGCCTGTTTACTCCCGAGTGAGCAGGAGAAGTGTGAGTGGCTCTTAGTCCTGGCTCTCTTCCCTAACCCGCCTATGCCCAAAGTGGGAATCCAGGCAACCCGGGAGGCTGCAGCTCCTTTCCTTTCCTGGTTCTCCACTCTCAAGTTCTCTTTATCACTTTGGGTTAAGTAAAATTTTTAATAAGAAAGATGCAACTTTTTAAAAAAACATATTGAAATTTAAAACAAAACAAAAACAGTGTGTCATTTTAGTATGCAGCTAAGTCTAAAAAGATAAAGATAAAGTTACTTCCTCTCTAAATGAACCACATAGATTTCTCTCCCAAATTAGGAGGAAATTGTTTTGTTCTCTTTATTTTTGGAGAATAAAAAATACAACACCTTCTCTCCTGCCCATTTCCTAATGACACACACACAGTGGAGTGGTAGGGGTGTAGTCTGAGGATTGTGTTATGTGGTTTTATCATTGTGCACCTAGCAGGGAGTGCACTTAGCCTGCAGTGGTGTGGGCCAACCTTCAATGGGACCCCTTGATGCAGTCAAAAGTTAAATATGAAAACAGGATGTGTGAGGCTGGCGCCATTGTAACATACTCCATTGTTTCACAATACACTTTCAGTAAGCAGGAGTGTACTCTAAAGTACTGATAAAGGTACCCACTTTGGACCACCTTGTCCTAGCGCAGAGCATTCTGTGCAGAAGCTGTGGAATTCATGGGAAGGCTGAGCTGAGAGGTTTGCTTGGGAGGGAAGTGGCTGTTCCATCAGCCAGCTGACCTGCTCAGCTGCCGTGCATTTGGGTTGCCCTTCCTTCTGTGGCACATCTGCATGCCTGCCTCCCTTGGCTCCTATAGGGCTCTACCCCAACATCACCTTATAAGGGGCCTTTTCTGCCACTTTGTCTGAAACTTAAATATCTCCTCTCCACTTATTTTTGTCCTTATTGTAGTGCTATGCATTTTACTGATTTTTTTGTCTGTTATCTTTCCCGTGTCCCCAGAAAGCAAACTCCACATGTGTAATGGACTTTGGTCCATGGATTTTCACTGCTGTGCTTTAGAACCCAGAATGGTGCTGTAGTATGGGCCTAACAGAGGCTCTCAGTGAGCACTTATAGGATGGGTAGATGATTGGAGATAGATGGGGAAGGGAAGGACTGCGACAAGATTAGGAAGTAGTACAGATGACTTGCTCACACAAGGAGACATTTCTGTTAGGGGATGAAAAGTTTTAGTTTATTTCACAGTTGCCTCTCATCTAAAGACCCACTTTAGACTCTCATCTAAAGATGATCCTTGGGGAATATGGCACCTATGTGGTGGTTGAAAAGAAGACATAGAAGAAAATTTATTCCCGTGCAGTTTTCTGGTCTCATCATAAGTAGTTAAATTGTATCTTGTCATTGTCTGAAGTACAAATTATTTGTGGTATGGTTAATTAAATTTTGGTAGATTTTATTGTCATTTATTTTGTATTTGCTCACATGTATGTTTGCTCTCTTTTCCTGTACAGATTCTGTGGTGGATTAATTAAAGACATAAAAAGGAAAGCACCATTTTTTGCCAGTGATTTTTATGATGCTTTAAATATTCAGGCTCTTTCAGCAATTCTCTTCATCTATCTGGCAACTGTAACTAATGCCATCACTTTTGGAGGACTGCTTGGGGATGCCACTGACAACATGCAGGTGGGTCTTGTTTGGGGAGGACACAAATAGTACAGCCCAGATTGTCACCCTCACCCCTGCAGCTCTGTTGGAAGCAGATGGCCTTTCAGTTACTCAGCGTGATTTTCTTCCTTTTGGTGGAGGTTGCATTTTAGTTTGCTTCTGGCTTGGTGCTGTATTTCCAGCATGTTAGTAATTACAGAAATAGCTCGATGAAATCTGGCTTGAGTCACCAGTGGAGAAGGGAGATGAGAATTCACAATTCTATTTGGGCAAAGCATATCAGCTGCTTTACTTGTGTGCAACACACAAAGTTTTGCTGTTCTGCTATCCTGAAATTACGGAGTATGTTCTGTGGAACTTGAAAATGACTCAGAATACAGACATGATTTCTTACTCTTCACCTTTGTTTTTGTATGAGCAAATAGGATCATCAGACAATGCAGTGATTTGCTCCCAGTAGAATTCTGCATAATGAACACAAATTGCAAGTTGTTTTTTCTGTACTTGGACCTGTCTCCCATTAAACTGTAAGGATTTTGGCATGGCTAATTGGGAAACATTAATTGTAACCACAGTTTGTTGGTTACTTTGAAGGTAGTGTTTACCTTCCTTTTGCATCGATAATAGCTACAATTTTAATGGTTAAAAAAAGTTCCCTTAAATTGATTGGAACAATATGTACAAAACTGTATAAATTAATCTTTAAAAAACAGACATTGTGCTATAAACTTCCTACAGAAGAATAAATGAAGCTGAGACACTAATGAAAAAAGGTTACTTTAAGTCCGTTTCAAATTATCTCTTCCACTTTACTATTTATTAATGTCTAATCAATGTGATATTTATAAATGCTTCCAGCCAGCTTTTTAAAATGGAATTAATTTTAAAAATCACTTTTCTTTCATTTCTCCTTTCTTCTCACTTATGTTCTAGATTTCTTCCTGAATACAAAAAGATGGGGGCTATTCTATATAATTGTGTTGCCCCCATTATAAAGGAGAAATTACCTTAAGCAATTATTGCATTTTATTTTATCTTTTAATATATTTGGCACAGGGTCTCAGTATGCAGCTTGACTTGTAGTCATCCCCCTGTTTTCAGCTCACCTGGTCTTCATGGTCAGCTCAGCCCACCTGGGGGTGGGGCCAGCATGGCATGTGGTGCCAGGGATCCAATCCAGTCCCTGCACTTGCCTAAGTAGGTGCTTAGTCTGCTCACCTATTTGGCTGGTCCTAATTATTGCATTTTAGTTTAAAATGCCTTGTCTGTTTAGTTTTGCTGCATAACCTNATCTTTCATGCTTTACTTGCCTTACTGGCTCAGCCAAATGGGTTTTTCTTTGTGTAGATAGCCTCAGGGTTGATGTCACCCCATTTCTTTTGACTCACATGTATGTCCTGGGGCTGGGCTGACTGGACAGCTGGGTCTGGCCCTGTTCACACAGTTTGCTGTGGGCTTCTTTGCAGTATGAGGGCAGTGATGACTCCTGAGAACTCACAATCTACTAGAAAGAGGAGTTGCCACTCCTCTGCTTTTTTCCCTGTGAATGTCCCCAAAATTGTTTTACTTTCTGATTTTCAAAGAGAGGCTGGACATTCAAATTCTGAGTAATATCTTATGACTTTTAAGTCTTAACAACAATTAACATTTTAAAAATAAAGCACACTTATCTTTGTGTTATCCATGAGAGACCAGCAGCACAGGTTCTAGAGACCAAGTGTAGTAATCAGAGATGAAGGACACAAAGGGACTGTCTCCCCATCTCCCTCTCCCTCTCCCCTTTTGCTCATCCCTGAGATAGGAACAGATAACTTGTCCTGTGAGGTCAGCAATGGGAGTTCTAGAAGCTCAGATCCATCTCCACATTATGTAGCTCTTCCTCATCAAGATGATCATATATGATCACTGTAACAGACCATTCAAAAAAGCAAGCCAGTGCACCAAGGCCAGCATGTAGGAGATACTATAGGCAGCCATCTGTTAACAAAGTAAATGAAATCTGTGATTTTGAGGGAGTGGTTTGAACAAAAACTATCATCTGTCTATCAGAATGTACAGAGATCTTTTAAAAAATATCTATTTATTTGGTATGGGGTCTTACTATGAAGCTTGGACTCATAGTGATTGTCTTGTCTCAGCCTCCCCAGTGCTCAGATTATAGGCATGTGCCACCATGTCCAGTTTCAGTGGCCTGCACAGCATGTATTACTAGGGATCGAACTCTGGTGCATGTGCTTGCCAGGCAGGAGGTTAGAAAACTGAGCTATCTCCCTGACCCCTGAGACCTTCTTGTAGAGATGATTTTTAATATTTTTTCAGGGATGCTCTCATTGAGATAAGTATATTTTGGCACATGCCTGTGTGTGAGTTTATTCTTTTTTTGAGCTGAATTGTTATGCTTGCAGCTTCCTAACACTGAGGTTTGGAAAGTAGCCTCTGAGACAGGGAGAAGTGAGTTGAAATCTGTTCTGCTTTCTCCTATGGGACTCCATTCCTATCAGATTGGGTGCTTAGGAAAAGGGCATGCCATGTAACATGTGTAGGCAGGGACTAGTTTGGTGGCTTAAGTGCCTACCTGGCAAGTGCAAGGTCCCAAGTTTGATCCCCAGTACCACATGCTATGCTGGCCCTAGAACAAGACATGGTGGCACACACCTGTTATCCCAGTACTGGGGAGGTTGAGACAAGAAGATCACTATGAATCAAAACTGTGTATGAGACCTTGTATAAAAAAAAAAGAAAAAGAAAAAAATGTATAGGCAACGTGCTGCTGCTCTCTGTGATACATGACCTGGGAATGACTGTGCCAGTGGAATTAGCTCTTTGATTTTTTTTTGTTTGTTTTGTTTTGAAGATTTCAGAAGAAATGCACATTGTTTGGTGCATCAGAATAATAAATAACCATTTTCTGGATATCGCTTTGGGAGTTGATAACTCAAAGTAATGCAAACCTATTATCATATTTTCCAGACATTTATTTGATGAGTTGGTTTTGTAACTGCCATTGATAATTTTGTTAAAACTTTGAACATACTGTTTTGAAGGTTTTTGTGAATGGAAATACTGAAAAACATTCTTTCTCTTCCACTTCAGAAGCCTATTTTTCCATTAAGAACTATCTTGGTTATGTCCTCTGCCATGAGTCTGATTCAGCTCTTCTAGCAGTCACAGTGGGTGGCAGAGACACTGGAAATGAAAGATAAAAATATAAATGATTGTCAACACATTTTAGGCTTAAAAACATAGTGACTGTTAACATGTTTTTGTAGAACAGAAATTCATCAAGTAGTTGTATTATCTAGGTGGTTTTCTTTGTTGATGTGTCTTATTTCTAAAAAGCTGTGCACTTTACTGTCCATTTTTGGTATCATGGCAGTTGAGGTCTTTGGGACTTTGGGCTAAGGCCCAGGTCATTTTACAGGTTCCACCAAGAGGTTAATTCATTCCTTTACAAACATTGCTCTAGGCATTGTTTTAACTGTTGCTGGTATAGGGCTGGGTGAGTAAGTAGGGAAGAATCCCATTGTGGTAGCTCCTGTAGCTTCAGATGAAAGTGATCTTTTTTGCAGCTATCCCTCCTCCTGAGATACCAGTGGGTATATTCACACCACTCATGGTGCATTTAGCAGGTGAGGTGACCTGCTTCATTTGGCTTTTTATGCACTAGGACCAAGACTAGGCAGAAAGCACTGGCACAGCTCGACAAATCTTCAGCTGTGTCACTTGTCTTCCTAAAGAAGGCAGTGGGTGTCTGTGCAGCACAGGTAGCACTGTGAGTCAACTGAGAAGAGTGTCCTCGCTCTGCAGGCAGACAGCTAAGAGACGGTTCACACAGGGCCTTATTGTCAGGCTACAAATAGACATGAGTGCTGATAGAAACATGTTGTGCAAACACAGATGAGTCACTGCACGACTGTTCTCTAAGTAAGGTCTTCTGCCAGCTTCTGTTCAGGAGGTCTTGTCTGCTTGAAGATAGGAATTTATATTTAAGCACTTATTTCAGTCCTTATGGCTAATGAGATTTGCATCATTAGAAGTGGGTGATCCTGAGAACTATGTAGAAACTATGTGCATGAAAAAACAGTTGAGGCTTTGATGGCTGTAAGTACAATAAAATTGTGATGTCACCATATGTATTTGCATGAATCCCCCAACTTTATTGTGTGCATTTTGCCTACCAGGTAGCTTGAGGAGGACTGTTGGGCTTACCCAGTGGATATTTATAAGTTTCTTGCTGTGAGCAATTATAGTTATGTTTGGGTTTGTGGGAGTAATGAACTACTTTGCCAAGAGTCATCCTTTGTTCAACTAAGATGTAACTCCAGATTGGGTCTACTGCCTCTTCCTAGAGCTGAACAATAGAGATGTAGAGCATAGGCCTTCTGAAGTCCAAGAATAGCAGGTACCCTTATCCTTTCCAGCAAGTGGCACCAACACTGCTCTTGTCTTGCTATGGCAAGGTAACAAAAGCAACAAAAGCTGGGAGTTGCCGCTCCCAGGTCCACTATAACAGCTCGTCTACAGTGAGACTCTCTAGCCTTGTGCAGCAACTCATGACAGTTTGTTTATATTCTTGGTCTCCAAACAAGGGAACTGCTCCATTCATTTAGATGTTTCTAATTAAATTGGTAAATGTCAGTGTATGAATATATTTTACCAGGATTTATTGCAGTTATGAATTTTTCATCCATAATATTATCTGAACTGATGAGTCCTCAGGACTGATACTGGCATCAGAAATAATTTTGGGTGGTCTATGGCAGGTCATATTATTTCTAAATTGTTCTTCTTAGCTTCTTACAGTATAGAAATGCATTTTTATTTAACTCTACATTTGATTGTGAATGACTAAGCACAGTCTAGAGTGAAGATTAAGTGGAGAAAGTAATTTTGATTTTTTACAAGAGTAAATGTAATCCTATTTTCACAAACCTTTTAGCAAAGGGATGCAATAAGATTTTAGGATTTAGTGAATTTGTGTTATTGATAGGTCCAACAGAACACATTTTGAGGGAACTTGTCTCATTATAAGGAACATTTATAGCTGGCATCTCCAAATTTGAGGTTTTATTTTAACATACTGCTGTGCTGAGAATTTTTAATCGATTCGCTTGAGCTGGAAATGTATCATTTCTTAAGTCCATGTAATTGCCCTTAGTACATTAAACACTTCTTTACAAAGACTTTACAATTTGTAACAGCAAAAATAAAGCAAATTAGTAATTATTGTACTGTATTGAGAATGTGCAATAATTTTATTTTATCTAAGTGTTCCATTTGGCCCCAAAGTGCATTTCCTTTTTGAAATGGAGATGTAAAGTGACAATTTAATCTGTACTAGCAATATAGTCTAGTTTGAAAAAGTTAAGTGGGACTAGTCTGTTGGAATGACACTATTTGGTTATTTTGGTCAATAAAAATAAACAAGCCTATATAGTGACAGGATTTGCATTACTTAGTTGTCATTAAGGTTTACTGGCTGATGCTCCCTCGAGAAAGGAACTGCAAATCATGTGCTTTCGATGCTCTACATTAGACTTGCCTGACCAAAGTTAAGTAATTTGTGTTTTGGGTTTTGTTCTCTTGTTTGAAAGACCTTTGTCACACCCGCTCCCCTTTTGGTGAACAGAAAATGATAGTGATTTGGATGGTGTTGAAGTCCCAAATGATGCTAAATTTGAACATTACTTTTTTTGGCTTTTATTTTTGAATATAACTTTCTTTTTAAGATGATGTCTAATTATGTATTGTAGAATATTGAAACAATATAGAAAATTATATAGAATGTAATTTTTCCTTCAACCCATCACTGAGAAATAATCATTAACATTTTCATGGTATTTTGTCATTAACATTGCAATGTATGTGTACATAGACCAATTTGGATATAGGGCTTTCTGTGAATTAGATCATATACATTTTGGCTTACAACTTTAGTTTTCCTGCAATCTTTGCAAAAATCAGATTTATCCTCACTTTTGTCATTCCTGTTACTCCTTCTTATATAATTTAATTTTCTTTGATAATTAGTAGAAGTGACTATCTACTTTTTCTATCACACTTTCATTGACTGTGTACTTCTCTATGCTTAGGTCCTTGATATAATTTGCTTTTAAGACATTTAGCATTTTTCTAATTGACCCATAAGAACTCTTTGTATAATAAAGATATTTTTATGTTTTTAGAAATATTACAAAACACATTTTTCTAGAGTTACCATACACATTTTAACATTATTTATGGTTTCTTTTGCTTTACAGATTTAAGGTTTTGTGCGGTCAAAAATCTGCATTTTTATTTTTTTTCACGATAAGTTTAAAGAGGCCTTCCTTGTCCCAAGATTAGAAAAATATTTACCCACATATTTTAGTTCTTTTATGTTTTCATTTAAATTTTTTACCCATCTGGAAGTGATTTTTGTGTAAAGTTATACTGGCATTTGATGTTTCAGGTTCATGTTCACAGCTCTTCAAACAAAAAGTAGAGGCCACACGTCTTTCTCATCCTTTTTAGACTAGAAGTTAAAACTCTTTAGCTAAAGTGTAGGGCTAATATTTTTCTTCAAGCAGAGAGATAGCATGCTTTTGAAGTCTTCCCCTTTTTTCATTTCTTGTTGGTACTATAAGCAAGGGTCCTCCCTCCAACAGCAGAACTGACTGGGTAGACAAGACAGCCAGGAGGGGTTGGTGACTAATCTCTCAGGGTAGAAATCCCCAATTCATAGACTGCAGCTAACCCAGTGAAATATAAAATGAAGATTGTTCATTCTGTCTTCCCCAGTGTGGATCAATGGTCTATACAACTGATCATTAATACTATTCGGGAGGAGGGG
>NDGN011481282.1:0-14253 GCA_002564285.1 Tympanoctomys barrerae
CACCTCTGGCCCACACCTAAGCTTCAAATTGGCCTGGCTTGGCCAGCTCGGTTTGGCAGCTCCTTCCCTATAAAATAATTCAGCAAGGCAGAACAGTCCCACATAAGCCTGGCTGTCCTCAGCCTGTTGGGGGATGATGTAGGCCCTGCAGAAGTGTGGCAAGGGGGTGCTGGGGAAGTTTTCTCCCTCCAGGGGAGAAATGTGGCAGATGGCAGCCTGGTGAGAGCATGGGGAAGCCCAACATACAAGCAGCCCTCCTGGACACCCACGTGAGCTGAAGAGCTCCATGTCTCTAGTGTTGTTCTGTTTCCACTGCCCTAGGCCCAGGTGGCAGCAGATGAGTGTCAGGAGAGGGTGACTGTGTATATCTAGGAATACCTGCTGAAAACAGGGCCACCAGAAAAGGAAGAGTTCAGTTGTCACCCTCTGCTGGCCCAACTTTGGGCTTATCCCCAAGGACTTGTCCAGATTTTACTTACCTTATCAGTGCCAAGTTTGTTCAATGAGGCTGTGACAGATTTAGAACTAGGAAAGCAGATGAATGCTTTTCAGAACCCCCAGCTTCCAAGGATCTGCTGGGCCCTGTGCCGCTCTGAGCCCCCAACTCTTAGGCTCTGGTATGAGGACGTCAGGCGAGGCCCCGCGCTCTCCTGTTCACACCTGCTGCCACGGGTAGGCCAGTGAGCACTGTAGCGGTGAGTATGTCCTCAATTTCTGCTACTCGTGGGACCGCGAGGGTCGTGGCTCCTTGTATACTTGTGGCTAATCCACTAATTCCAATGAGGACGCATGGAAAGAAAGCACAGGTGACCTGGCTAAGGTCACATACCAGACTTGCCAGTGGAAAAACAAACAGAACACCCACCAGTTCTCTAAACCATGCCCTCCTAGTCTAGGATGAAGGCTGTGGAAGTTTCCAGATCCCAAACAGTTCTGTCTCCTCAGGAAGGTATTCCCAGCATACACAGTCGGTCTTTTTCCAGGCTCAGGCCAGTGTCATCACAGTTGCCCTTTGTGTACTTGTGTGGCTCGCTGGAAGGACAGATTACAGCACCCTGCAAGCGTGGTAGAGTGGGATGTGAGGCCACTAAAGGGTCCAGGAAGGAGGGGCACAACAGCACATAGGACCCTCCCCAAATTCCCCTCTTCTCTCAGGAGAATGGCCAGACCAGGCCAACCAGTGACCTCCCTGAGACTTGCCAAGTGGGAGCCAGGAGAGAAAGGGCTTTACATTTCTCAGGGCACCACACAGAGGTGAAGCCTGGTGGGCGTGGCCACATCTACTGCAGTGGCCAGGATCCCTCTTTAGCGACAGAACAGAAGGCCAGCGCTCCCTGAAGAGAAGCAGAGCTGGGACCCAAGAGACAGCTGCCCATTGCCTTTTCCTCAGTCTTGGTGTCAAGTTTCTGTGCTAGATGTTGCAGTTTGTTTTAGCTGTCTCTGGCTGACCGCACTGGGTCGTGGCTTACACTACACACATTTCTTTCTAGCTCTGTAGGCTGGAAGTCCAAGATCAAGGCGGAGACCTGGGTTTCAGGTGAGGGGTCTCTTCTTGGTTTGCAGACGGCCACCCCCTTTCTGTGTGCTCGTATGGTGGTTCCTCTGTGCACACATAGAAAGACACAGCTCCCTGAGCTCTGGTTTTTGTTTGATGGCGTTTTATTTATTGATTTTAAAATTCACTTGTAATATCGGAGATTGAACTAAAAGTCTTCATACTTAGCTACATCCCCAGACCTTTTAAAATTTTTCATTTTGAGACAGGTCTTACTAACTTGTCTGTGATTTCGAGTATGCGTTAAAGAAAACAAGACAAAATAACTCGTAAGTAGTACTATATGATTTTATTATTGCTTAGCAGGAAGATGAGTCTAATACAGAATTGATAGTTATGTCCCAACTGGTGCACAGTACGACAGGAAACTTCAAGGTAGTGAAGTGTGCAAATGCTGCCCAGGAATTTTGGCTGGGTCTATGTCAGGTGGTACTGGTAGCATTGTCAGCTGTACATGTCCAATTTCAGTGCAAGACTGCTCTTTTCATTTAACAAATGAGTTCCTCAATATTCATTTACATAAACTTTTATATGTTTGATTATTATTTGAATTCACAAAAGGTGATCGTTATTTAAAGATGTTCTTAATAAATATTTTTGTAAAGAGCGCTTTTGTCCAGCTTGATTCAAGAGTGTTTTGCAAGCTCTGTTTTGTTTTTGATATTTTGTTGGAGGTACTGGAGATCAAACTCAAGACGTTGCATATGCTAGCCAAGCACTCTGCCACCAAGCTATAGCTCCAGCCTGCACATTTAGATTTTTAAACAACTTGCGGTCTAGGATTTGGATCCTTAGAACCTTCCCAGTTGGTACCTGAATATCTTCAGCACAAGGACAGTTGCTGTATTCAGTTGTCAGATTGATTGTCAAATGCGTTGCCATAAAAAGTGTTCTATTTGATGTCTGTTCTCCAACCAATAATGAAAACACTAATCCAGAAGGTAACTGTGGTGTACACACAAGGGTCACCTCTTCCTGGTAATACAGCTTTGCTGCTTGTATTAAAATTAACTGTAAGAGTCAGGTTAGCGTTGAGGTGTTGCCCTTGGGACACTTGCCAACCAGGGCACCCTTGTCCATCTTGTGAGTGATAGTGATCATATTTTCCTTATTTTATTTATTTATTTATTTATTTATTTTGTGGCCAGCTCAGCTCACCCTGGGGGGGGGGAGCGGGGCTAGTGTGGCATGTGGTGCCAGGAATCGAACCGCTATCCCTGCGCTTTTGCTTAAGCTTGCCTAAGCAGGCGCTTTAGACCACTGAGCTATCTCGCCGGCCCCCATGATCGTATTTTCCAATTAAAAATCATATGCATGTTTGAATATTTTAACTCAGAACCTCTCTCAGTCACCTTCTTTTGGCTAACTTGGGACACTGGGACCTCATTCTCAGATCTGTTGCTGTCAATAACGTGTGTCATACACATTTAAAAGAAACATTTTTGATATACAAATTAGCTCTACCTTCAGACTTTCCTTGCAGTTTCTTCTACTAGTTTCCCCTACAATGTCTTAGCTTATGTATTAGTATAATAGAATGCTAATGTGAGGTGTGTATTCCTACCACCACCACCAAGATCCTAACACACACAACATTTTCTGATGTCTGTAGAAGCAGACAGGTTTATGGCTGAGCAAGTGATTGAAATTTAAGAGCCTAATGACTGGTATCCTAGTTACTATGGTCACACAGTACCCTGAAGCTGACTGATTTAAGCGGTGTCGCTTGTTCTACTCATCCAGCCTGCTCTCAGCTCAGCTCACTGGGTTCAGCTTGTGTCTGCTCCTCGGACACAAGGTTGGGATGCTCACCTGCGGCTGGCAGGTCAGGATGGCTCATCCCTTGGGGGCCTTGGCATGAGCGGGGTGCTCTACACGGCTATTTGGTGGCTGGTTCCAGAAGTGACTACTCAGGGAAGTAGGGAGAAGAGGCGCCTGATAGCTTTAGGTCTATCCTGAGACTCCGTCAAGTGTCCATTCTGTGTCCTAGGGCTCCAGCAGTCGCGGAGTCCAGATTGCAGAGGGCAGGCAAAGACGCTACTGTTTCATAAGAGCAGCGTCCAAGAACTTGAAGCCTATGTTTTAACCGCAGCAATGGTTGATACATTGTATCAACTTGAGAAGTCTAGAAGCTATCTAAGTCAGCAGTTTTATCTCCTAGGGTGCCCTTACAGCTCCAGGGTGGTGTTCATTTTGTCAATTTGAGAAGTTTACAAGGTTAACCAAGTGACTAGCAGGGGGCCAGAGTCCTCACTTTGTAAACCTCCTGAGCCCATGCAAAAGGAGGGCAGGGAGATGGTGTAAGTGCTCCCCCCACCTGAGGGCAAATAGCCCACACACAATGTAAGGAGGACAAGAGGTTTGTTCCCCTCCTCCTCATTTTTGCTCTTGCTGCTTTTCCTGTCTTCTGCCACCCTGAACAATTGCCCCTCAGCCATGCTACCCTGCCTTGGAGCCAGCTGTTTACAGACTGAAACCTCCACAAGCTGTGAGCTAAATAAACCTTTTCTTCCCTAATTTTGGGTGTCAGATATTTTGTCTTAGCAATGAAAAGTAACTGAGACAACCACACAAGAGGTCTCCCCTGCACCTCCCAAAGCCTCTCCTTTCTCCTAAGCCTTCACAGAAGCTTCAGTTCACCTTCCATGCTGTCCTTTATGAAGGGATGAAAAAAAGTGTTTATAAAACACAGTTGGCATTTTCTGAGCTCAGATTTCTTGCATGAGGCCCCTTTTATATTCTAATTCTTTTAAAAGTGCCTCCCATTATTTTGGGTATTTGTTGTTTCTCATTTAATCAGTCACTCCCAGGTTTCACGGAGATACTGGTGGACAGGCTGCAGGCCCTCGGATTGTGAGGTGGAGCCCCTCCAGCAAGGCCAGTGCAGTGCGAGCCCTCTCAGAGAAACTCTACAAGGAGGCATCAGTGGGCCCCTACTGCACCCCCACTTTCTGGGAGTGTGGACATCCTGACAAAGCGGCAGTCTAGCATCACTTTTCCCAAGGCTGTCATTGTCATCTGGCTCAGTGGGTATGTGCCTGTGCACCGAATAACCATTTGCTGTTTTTCTCTTGCTGGGCATTTGCTTTCAGAGTGCCCTGGCCTAGCGCATGCGTGGTCTGGGTTCCATCCTCATCAGTAACCTCTCCACTCTGTTTTCCTCGTCTATAAACTAGGGAATTTAGTCCAAGTTGGCACACTGTGGCCTGTAGAACAAGCGCAGTGCCAGGTTTGGAAATGAAGTCACATGTGGGTTTGTGTGTGTGTGTGTGTGTGTGTGTGTGTCTGTTTGTTTATGCTGACTTTGGACTAGTTGCCAAGGAAATCTTATATGGCCCATAAAGCCTAAAATATTTACTTTTTTGGGGGGTACATGTTTGCAGTATGTAATGATGACATTCATTGTGGGGAGTTGGTGCGTACATCTTACTCCTTTAAATTTCCTTCTTTGCTCCCCTCTCCCTCTCCCCTCCCTCCATCTGTTGGTCCCCTTCCTTTCTGTTTCCTATTTTCTGTCTTTTATTTTGCTTTTTAATTTATTTGGGGGAGGGGCTTATATAAGAGAGACCATGCAATATTCAGGCTCGTGTGTCTTCTTATTTCACTTAACCTTCTGCACAATCTGGGCTTAAAGTACAGCTGACCCTCCTCATCTGCCTGTCTTGCATCCTCAAGTCCACCAACCATGGATTGAAAGTATTTGAAAAACTACAGTAAACATGTGCAGATTTCTTCTTGTCCATGTTCTCCAAACAGTATAGCATAACAACTGTTTATATAGCATTTGCACTGTCTTAGGTATTATAAATAATCTGGAGATGTAGAGATTAAGGTAAATGGAAGGATGTGCACTGTTTATATATAAATGTTATTTCATTTAGCATAATCTGTGGATCTTGAAATCTGCTAGGACTCCTGAGACCCTCTGGGGTCCGTAATAGCTTTTGAACTCCATTTTAGCTGCAAAGTTTTCACACAACTTTTTTATTTTTAACAATAAAAAGAATTCTTGGAGGATGTGTCACTTGTACTATACCAAGAGTCTTAAAACTGGTAGTTTATTTAATCCTTATGAAAACACATGGGGATAACCACTAGGACAACAAAATGCAATGTATTAATTATTGAAACTGTCCTACTAATCGGATTTGAAACTGTCTCATTGATATTTGTTTCTCAATAAAAGTATTGAGAAAAAAAAAAAACACATGGGGAATTGAAGTACCGTTGTTCACATTTCAGGGAAGACAGAACCGAGACAGAGTTTGCAAAGAATTAAGGAAGGTGCCTGAGGTGGCCAGCTAGTAAGGGGCAAAGGCAGAATTTGGATTCTGCTGTCTGGTGCCAGAGCCCGTGTTCCTGCACTGTCCACTGTGCCGCCTCTGCCTGGTGGCCTGGTGTGGAAGGGCCGAGCGGGTAGCTGATGGGAGCGCTTTGGCCAGCGGCTCCCCTTCCCCTTTCCTCTTCTCACCACATACCTCATGGAATGACAAGGAACTTCATAGGCAGTAATATCTAGCAGGTGAGCTCTCTTTGTCTGTGCTGCTGTAACAGGATGCTATAGGCTAAGTAAATTATAAACAGGAGAAGCTTATTTAGCTTACAATTCAGGGGGCTGGAAATTCCAGGATAGAGTATTTGCATCTGGTGGGGCCGTGCTGCCATGACCTAACATGGTAGGAGGTATCACGTGGTGAGAGGGATCACAGGATCGAATCACAGCCCTGAGTCCTTTTACAAGCATCATTAATCTGTTCATGAAAATGGAGCCCCCAGCCTAAACATTTCGCATTAGGCCCACCTCCAGCATGCTGTGCTGAGGATGACATTTCTAATATCTGCCTTTTGTGGTGTGTGGGGGGTACATTCCAACCAGAGCAGGTTCCTAAGCATAGGGAGGAGACACTAGTTTGCTTTGGTTTCTCTAAGAGCATTGATTCTGGTTGCTGGTACTCTGGCAGGCCTAGAATGGTAGAAAGCATGATTCTCTGGGCATCAGGACACCAGACAAATCGCATTTCTAGATGATCATCACTACGCCTAGGAAAAATGAGTGCTAGAGACCAAGGCCCATATTTCTTAACAGTACATGGAAGAAAGGCATGTCTCAATCACTTACAGAGTGACAGCATTACGCACACATCCCAGACAACATGAGTCTAAAATAAGTCTATTTTGAGCCAGTTTCTTGGGCTGAAGGGATGTTCCTTAGGATAGTGCCACAATAAACAACACGGATGACTTTACATCTTCAGTGTCACCTTCCCAGATCTCTCCTGCCAATACCCTTAAGTCAGCCTGGGCCTGTTAGGAGGCAAGGTGGTGGCCTGTGCCTGCATAGTGTGAACCACAGTTGGGCCCTTGAGGTCCTTCCTATGTGCAGGGCAGCTGTCTTGACAAAGACCGCTTTCTCATGATGGAGGGTCTGTAGGGATGTCACAGCCTCTCCTGCCCTTTGGGATGTGAACCTTTCTAGAAAGAGGGGAGGTGACTTCTGCTGCCGATGGGAAGCTGGCCATAATCTAGGTAGCATTTTGAAGGTGACTTTTGTATGGATTCTTCTGGGGAAGAGATTATTCTCTGGTGTTTAAGCTGTTCTCAACACAGGTCTGTGTTCACCTTGATGATTTAAGAGGACTCCTGATTCCTAGGGAACCCTGCTCTGTCCAAAGGGGCTGTTCTGAAACTTGCAGTCCCTACCTTTTCTGCTGGCCTGGCTGTGTCCAGAAGGAACACGGAGGCTTGGAAGGGGTTGGGTGGGGTTGGGGGGCTCTTACTGGAAGCTTCCCCTCTGCTGCTTGTGGTCTGCATCCTGTCTCCTCCCCAGCTGTCAGTCTGCAGCTTGCATCTGAGCCCCATAAAATGGTGAAAGACTTCTGACCACAGAAACTCCTGCTGTTTCTAAGCCAGAGCTTCAGGACCTAAGGGAAAGGCACGAAAGCCTCCTGGTTTCTCTTGGGCTGCCTGCAGGCCGCTCCTGGCACTTCCTGGCTGTATCCAGCAGAGGCGCTTTTATCTATAGGAGCCACTTGTTTCGAAGTGCCAGCTCCTGCAATCACTCTCACTGTGGTCCTGCTGGTCTTAGGCATGACTGAGCTGGTCATACAGGTACTAGAATGCCAAGAGATTTTTTTCTGGAGAGAAGGAATCTTCTTCTTCCTCCCTTCGTCTCTTTCTCCCTCCATCCCTCCCTTCTTTCCTTCCTTCCTCTTTCCCTCCTCCCTCCCTTCTTTTTTCTTCCATTTTCTCCTTCTCTACCTTTTCCTCTTCCTTTACCTTCTCTTCCTCCTCTTCTTCCTCCTCCTCTTCCTTCGCCTCCTCTTCTTTCATCTTCTGAAACTGTGTGTGGAACACAGGGCCTTGTGTGTCCTAGGCAAGCATTCTACACTGAGGTGATCTCTAGCCATTTTTATTTTTTATTTTGAGATGGAGTCGTGCTAAATTTCCCAGGCTGGTCTCAAACTTATGATTCCCCTGCTTCAGCCTCCTGAGTAGCCAAGAGTTCAGTCATGTTCCACCACCTGCGGCATGAAGAGAGTATTTGTGGAAGTGGGTAGTGTCACTTTTCCCGTGTGCTTGGCCCATCACCTGGAATGAAGGCAGATCTTTGTAGGCCTTGAGTTAGACGATCCATCTTGATATATCAGCTTCCTTAGATTAAGAAATGCCTTTCAATCCCTGGTTCTTCAAAAAAAAAAGAAAAAAAGAAAGAAAGAAAGAAAGAAAAGAAAAAAAGAAATGCTTTGCAGTGTTTCCCTGGCAAGCTCAAGGGCCTGAGTTCGATCCCTGGTTCTGCCAAAAAAAAAGAAAAAAGAAAATGCCTTGCAGATCAGTAGCACATGTTTTGGTGCTGTCCAGGTGGGTCACAGCAGCATGGCTTTGGGCACAGTGTGTGGTCCTGTCCTTGTTCCTCTCTGACACTGTCCGTCAGCTCTGTTTGCCAGCTACCGTGAACTAAGCAGCTTTGTTCCACCACATCCTCCATGTTGATGTTTTTGCCTTAAATCCAGCTGCATCTGGATTTAGTGTCCCCAAATCCTGAGCCAGCTTAAACCTTTCTTCTTTTATGAGTGCTGGGTTTTGTGTCCAGGAATGGGAAAGCTAACTATATGGTTAGGGAAGGCTGTCCAGGTATAGATGCAGGCCCTGCTGGGGTAGGGAGGTTGGTGTCACAAGTCCTGGGACAGTTCCATGTGGTGTGGACAGTCCCTCCTGGGCCTTGACCAAAGTGTCCAAAGCCTGGCTCTCCTATAGCTGATCCCCAGGAAAACATTCAACCTCATTCATGTAATAATTAACTACCGACAGAAAAAACAGGTACTGTGTTGTATAAAATTAAAGCTGTTTAATTTGGGAAACTATTTTGGAAAATAGAAGCAAAGTTCTCATTGAAGTTACCTAATTAGTGTGTGCTTGTGTAGGTGTGTTTTCAGCAACTTCACAGAAATTACTGAAAACAGGGCATCGCCATTGCATTTGAAGGGAAGAATCATCTTCCTCTCACAGCGTGAGCACAGCGAATTTCCACACATTGTACCACATTACCCTCTCATGGCAACTGGCTGATTTGAAGTTATATTAAATAATTTTGTGTACTGAATTAGCTTGGGTCTTGGTTTCTTGCTAGCCACATTTATTATCAGTGTTATCCTCTGTGTGTTTATCATGATGTGGAAATTTGGGCACCTGTTTTTCACGGATGCCAAGCTCCAGAATTCCAGAGAATTCAGGTGGTGTCACTGTCTTCATCAGCGATGTTTTGGGCAGAGAGGATCTAGTTTGAATTTGTGCTTCTCATCTCCTCCAGGAAGCAGCTGAGAAGTCACCAGGACTGCTGTTCCCTGAAATAGCTCCGTTGCCGCTCATTTGTGTCATAGTGTATGAATTTCCAGGCACTCTCCTTCCTGCTCCTACGTGGACAGGCCGGCATGACTCTTACTTCCGTTTACCAAGACCCTCTGAGACACTGACAGTCTTGTGGGACTTCAGAGCTGACCTCGGGCACAGAGGCCACGTGGCCCCTCCCTCAGCCTGATGCTCTTTTAGCCTCATCAGAGAACTAGCTGGAGAATAGTCAAGGCCTCTGTTTTAGTTCCCTTATCTGTAGTGTGGGGATAGCAATAGTACCTACTGCCAGGGCCACTGTAAGGCCAGTGAACAGTCACATGCTGAGCACAATACCTGCCACACCGTGGCCGTGAGCTGTTGGGAAGAGACTGGGAGTCTCACTCTACTCCATTATGTGTTGGACCCTGTGTGTGTGTGTGTGTGTGTGTGTGTGTTGGGAAGACATCACATGATTCAAGCCCCATCCTGTAATACATATGAAACCCTTGCCAGTAACTATGTAGTCTTGGCCCTAGATACTAAAAAATAATAGAGTAATTTACAAAGAAAATAAGAGGAAAATCTGTTGAGAACCACCTTATGTGGCTAGGCCTGAAAGTACTATGGAAAGAATTCAGGTGGAGGCTTTCTGGAAGAGGTAGCTCCCAAGCCAGTTGGAAAGAAGTGAGGGAGGTATTGGCGAGGAATTGGTAACATGTGAGCATAGCTGTGTCCATGGGGCAGCACGACTGGTCTGGTACAGGTAGAGTTGGTAATGGCGTCTGTAGGCGTCAGGTGTGCATTACTAGAGAAGGCTACTTCATAAAGAAAAGAGGTTTCTTTAGCTCATAATTCTGTAGGTTCAAGGGCTTAACACCAGCTTCAGTTCAGCTTTGATAGGACCTCATGGTGAATGGGAGGATCATGTGACAGATGGAAAGTTCACCCAGGCAAGCAGGAAGTTCAGGAGACTAGAGGGCATAATCCCTCTTGAGAGCACACCCCCAATTGACTTCAAGATGTCTCTCTAGGTCCCACTGCTTAAAAAGACCATCTCCCAGCATCACCACACTAGGACCAAGATGCCAACACAGACTTTTGAGGAAAAATTTAAGTCATGTCCAAACCACGCATTATGGCTCAGGTCTAAATGTCCTCCAAAGCCATACGCGGTCAAAAGAGGGCACTTTTAAGGGGTAGCTGGATCTAAAATGTGTGGTGCTGGGATCAGTGGTGTGTGGTTACTAAATCTGTTCTCTGATTGGTTTGCATAATTGTAGCTATGAGTAAGGATGTGAGTACTACACCCACCCTAGGGTAGGTGGCCTGCATAAAGTATAAGGACAGAAAGAGGACTATTGTGTTCTTGGCTACCTGCTTGCTGTGGACTCTTCTCCCCTGTGAGGCCGCTCTGCCAAGCCACCCTGCCTTACAGCCAGGGAACTATGGACTGAAACCTCAAAACTCAAACTGTGAGCCAAATAAACCCTTCCTCCTTTGACTTTGAGCATCAAGTATTTTGTCTCAGCAGTGAGAAAAGCTACTAAGACTCCATAGAAGGAGGCTGGAAGTGAGGGGTTGGGGCAGTGCAGGCCAGTCAGAGCTTGACATGGTCTGCACCTGGGAGCCGTTGAGGGCTTGCAGCAGAGCAGTACCCTGGCAAGGACAATGCTTTCAGGTGTTTAAGGTGATGGTGGTGGTGGGAGTGAGCAGAGAGGGCAGGTACAGCAAGAGGGGGATGGGGTGCAGTGAGTGTGACTCCAGAGAAATAGGGCCCTGCCCAGCAAGTCATGAGTGAGTTAATCCCTTTTTCTGAGCCCTACTCAGTTTACCTCATCTATAAAATGAAAGTAAGTATTTTGGCAATTACACAAACTTGTTAACTTTAACAAAATGAATGTTTTTTAAAAAATACATGGAACAATAGTTTTTAAAAAAAAAAAAACAAACCCTCAAAATGTTAATTCAGGCTACTGGTGTGAGGATCTCTTCACACTGACATCCTGTTCCAGGGAGAGAGCAAGAAGTGAGAGAAAAGTCCCATTTTCTTGTGGGTAGGTGACAGCGTCCAAGAGCAGAGACCCCTACAGGATGGAATGAAACAATCCTGTGAGGTGGGGAAATGATTGGGACTCTGAGGCTCTCCTCAGCCTGAGCTATAGGTCCTGCCCAAGGCTGCGGCTCATGGTGTACAGCCAGACCTGTGAAACAGCACAGGCAGAATCATTCTGCATTCTTGTGCTCAGGCCTCCATGACAAAGACCACAGATGGGCTGGCTTGAAGAAGAGACAGTTATTTCCTCACAGTTCTTGAGGCTGGTGTCCAAGATGGAGATGTGTACAGTGCTGGTCTCTCCTGAGGGCTTTCTCCTTGGCTGTTTGGTGACCATCTTCTCCCATTGTCCCCCATGCCCATCCCTCCATGTGTGTCTGTATCCTCATCTCCTTTTCTTGCAGAGACACTACCATATTGGATTAGACCCATACTCTGACCTCCTCTTACCTTAAATACCTCTTTACAGGTTTTTTCCCCCCCAAATTCGGTGACTGACTAGCATAGGCCCTTGGTGTAGTGGAAATAAAAATTAAAACTCATGCATGATTTTGCAAGAGAAAGTTTTAACTGGAAAGTAAAAGAAAATGGTAAGGGATTTTGGCATGAGGTATGACAAAGATCAGGTCAGCCTGATCTTAAGAAAGGAAGGGAAGAAGACATTGAAAAGAGCTCTAGCTTGACCAGCTGGAGGGGCACTCTGATGTGTGGATCACACTGCTCCATCCAGAAAGGCACCAGGTCAGCTATCAAGGATTAACTGGTGGGCTGAGGTCAGGCTCGTTATTATCTCAGTCCTGCTTGTATAGTTCTGAAATCCTTGTGACTTGAGAGCCTGTTGGTTCCATTCCCATGAAATAATTGATTCTGGTGGTTTCAGTCATGTGGGGCTTTGCTTTCCCTGAAATATGGATGATCGCAGAGTTGGATAATGGCTGGAGACATCTGGGCATAGCTGCATGTGCTTGTAGACTCTTATCCTGGTGTCTTCAATCTTGGGTGGTGAGATAACTTACACAGATGTAAAGGCAGTAGACAAACCTTGCAAAATGACAAACCTGGGGGCTGGTGAGATGGCTCAGTGGTCTAAAGCACCTACCTACCTACCTACTTAGAACAAGCTTAGCAAAGCACAGGGACCACGGTTCAATCCCCCAGCACCACATGCCAGTCGGCCCCGCCCCCTGGTGGGCTGAGCTGGCCACACACACAAATAAAATAAATAAATAAATTTAAAAAAAAATGACAAACCTGCCTATATGCAGAGCTGAGACTATGGCTCTGATCCATAGTTTCATGAAATGAAAGTCAAACTTTGTTCTTTTGCTCCATTCTTAATTGTCTAATGGTCATTTGTAGGGCTAAGAGAAAAATCATGGTTTTTAGAAAATGCAAAACAAGCAAACAAACAATGCTACTGCTTTTAAATCTCTGGCTACCTTAGGAGAAATCGCTAATCAAATTGCTGATGAATAGTGGGCTAAGGGCCCAGGATTCTGCCTGTCCACTGTCCTGTCCGCTGTCCATATGGTGGTCTCTGACTGTGCCAGGACTACCAATCTTGGGGATTAGAGGGGCTGGGGAGATGACTTAATAGAATAAGCGCTTCTCTGGCAAGGGCAAGGGCCTGAGTTCAATCCCTGGTTTTGGGGAAAAAAAAATCTTGGGGATTAGAGTTGCAAATGAATTTAGGAAGACACAGTTCAGCCTGGAACACATTTTTAAAAGATTTCCATAATGCACTGAGTTCTGGGCAGAAAACCACTCTCCTGAAGGGGGGGGCGGGGTGACTCTGGCTATGATCTGGAACACATGGGACCACTGAGAAGTAGGACAAGGTGAGCATAGGTGACAGAGTGATTTGCTATGTCCAGCAAACTTGGATTAGAGTTACTCAAATACATTTTATAAATTGAAAGCAAAAGCCCTGGATTTCCAAAAAGCCCAAGAAAACTTGTTTTATAAAATATTTCATAATGTATTTCCTCTGAATGCCCAACCTCACCAGTATTCTTGCAAGGTAATTTAATTTAATACCATGTGATTGAAGTACTACATTTTCAGAACCCAAATATTAAAAGCTCTCATATAGCCTGTTGTTAAGATGGTCCTGAACCTTTCTCCTCCAAAGACCAGCTCAGTTTACAGCAATGGAGATGTAAGAAATTGAGGCAGTTGAACCTGGTCTCCATGGTCTTCATTTTTATGTTTTATGAAGGTGTGTGAGGATAGAGCAAGTCTTGTGGGGAGGGTTGCACCAGCCATCTGGCCCCCTGCTGGAGCCTAGGCGAACCTCCTGTTGTCCTAGGAGCTAGCTTTGACTTTCATCCATGATGGCAGTAACCAAACCTCATCCCTCTTTCTCTCTCTTGGGGGTAGTGACATTGTTCTTCTCAGAGGACAAAGAAACAGACAAGTGCATATTGAATATTTTCCAAATGTCATATAAACATTTCAGCCTGCAACATTTTATTCACAGAACTTTGTACACATGTCATGTTGATGGATTAATTTCATTTTTTAAAAGAATAAAAAATAGTAAAAAGCAATAGAAACAATACAGAATTTCACTAAACAAAATGCTAGGACTTCAACAATGGTAGTTATATTGCATATTGCTATCTTCAAATTAGTTGTTCAGATTACCAGGTATAAAAATACAAAATCGGTCAAAAAATTAGAAGAAAAAAACATTCAACAATAAATATTCCTTTCAATAGACTAGTAAAAATCAGCAGTACAATTATATATATATATTTTTTTTTTTGGTGGAACCGGGGATTGAACTCAGGCCCTTGCGCTTGCCAGGGAAACGCTT
>NDGN011481286.1:0-15525 GCA_002564285.1 Tympanoctomys barrerae
GTTTGGACAGGATATCATGTCTGCATCTTGAACTATGAATAACCACTACAAAGACAACAATATACAGTATATTAATTAATGAAACTGTCCTACTAATCAGTCTTGAAGCTGTCTCATTGCTATTTGTTTCTTGATAAAATTAATTTTAAAAAAGACAAAAAAAAATACACAAAGACATGGGAATATGTCACACGGGAACCCAAAGATGGAGACTGGATCCATGCATCCAGAGGACGAGATGGAATGCTGAGGACTGGGAGGCCACCAGAAGTAGGACAAAGGTCTTCTCACCATGTCGTGAGAAAGAACATGTTATCATATTCTCAGATTTTTGGAGGTTTTATCAGTGAGAGAATAATTGCCTTAAGAAACCTTGAACTACAACAGTCAATATTCAAGATGGTAAATAACATGACCAAGTTTTAGTGGCAATAATCTTAGCGAATTCCAGGCAATCTACCTAACAGAGCATAGTGAGGACCACCATGGTAAGAAACTGGCTCTCTGAGATGACTACGGCTTGGATTTTGAAGGGGAGGGCTCTTGGAATGAATCACTGGATTTCTTTTCTAATAAGGTGAAATTATTGGATTCAATATTTTTAAGACCCATTAACTTAATACAATAGTATTTCTACAACATCAGATAAACAAAAAGATAGAAATAATATGCATGAAAAGTCCAAAATAAAGAATCATTCAAATTTTCATGGAAAACTACAACAATTTTGAGAGATCTAGTTCTATTTATTTTTCTTTCAATGTATTTCCTCCACTTTTGCCAAGGTCTTCATTGATATGGTGACCACATTGCAGTGAGAAGGAGGAGAGGAAGCTGCTGTATTCTAACCAACCCCCATGATCAGATTTAATCTCACAGAGGCTCTTGAGAACCATCTCAAGTTCTACTGCCATTCATAGTTGTTGTGGTTTGTGTATAGGTGTCTCCCCAGAGCCTCATGCAGTCATGGCACAGCTTCTGGAGTTTATGATTGATTGTTGTGGGTGTGGTTGCTGCACCTGCCCAGGGGCAGGTAATATGCATTACAACACAAAGAGAGGAGAGGGGCTAGCTAGCTGCCTAAGCTTCTGCCACTCCCTTTGTTCTCTGCTCTTTGCTGCCACTATGGAAGTTTGCTTTCTGTCATGTGCTGCTCTTCCTTGGAGCCAGCAGAGTATGGACTGAAACCTTCAGTAACTGTAAGCTAAATAAACTGTTCCTTCCTTCATTTTGAGTGTCTGATATTTGATTCCAGCAATAAGAGAAAAGTAACTGAGATAAGAGTCCTCTGCTGGATTTGCAGTACAGACTGAGACATATAAGTGTCTATTTCTGGCTAAAAGGAGTTTGGAGTCTAGGAGAAGACAAGCAGAAAAGAGGTAAAAGCAACAACAGAATACAAACATGGACCTGTTTAGGAACAGAAAGAAAAAGATAGAGTCCAATAAAGCTTCCTAATGGAGATGACTCCAAGAATTGAGATCACACAGACAAACAGACAGAAGCTTGGAGCAGCATGGTGAGCTCCAGCAGCATTCAGTTACTGAGGAGGAGAGAGCATTGTCAATGCTGAGCAATGGTTAAACAGAGAGGGTTGGGTTTTACCTCCCTAGCTGGTTATTTGAGACATTTGACACCTTCCAATCTCTGATCAGATTCTTAGATTTCTGCAAGAACTGTGTCTTGGTTACTTTTTTCTCTTTTCGGGAACAAAATAACCAACACCCAGAATTAAGGAAGGAAGGCTTACTTAGCTCACAGCTAGTGGAGATTTCAGTCCATATTTGGCTGGTTCCAAGGTGCAGTGGTAGCCATGGCACAGAGTAGCCATCCATGGTGACAGCAGCAAAGAACAAAGGGAAGAGCAGTGGCTGGGACTGGTAGCTAGCTTCTCTCCCCTCCTTACATTGTAGTGCAGATTACCTGCCCCAGGGCCAAGGTATAGCACTCATGCCTGTAATCTCAGCATTGTATCAAGAATCAATCACAAACTCCAGAAATCACCCCATGACTACAGGAGGCTTTCGCGGGGACAATTAGACACAAACCATAACAACTTCTAAAAGTGTCGCCTTTGTTAGTTCCACTCATCTTTGCTCCTATAAAACTGCCTGTGTCACCACAGACTCTTATGACTCAATTGTTGTCCTGCCCCCCTTAAAGGATTAAAGAGGACACTCTGTTGCCAGGGACAGAAAACTTGAATTAACTTCACCCAATATAACTGAGTATAGGAGATAAATTGGGAAAACTGAACAAATGGTTTCCCTATGAATCCACTAACAACTTCTAAGACAAATCTTCCCAGTTTAGTAATAAGTGAAAGAGGGGTAAGAATTTTCTTCTCTCTTGGTGGTTTCAGTTCTTTTGTAATCCAGAGTCCTGATTGATTGATTGATTGATTGATTGAGCATCTGCCAATATTCATTTTCTACATTAGTCCCTGGATGCTGTGGGACTGTATTGATCTAGTTTGTCAGGGGTACCTAGCTTTGGAAGAGTCACTGTGACCAGTGGCATTTTCTCTGGAATAGCTACTATGAGAGGAGAGGGATACAATCTGAAACATGGAGAAATGGCTGAAAGGTTGTTTGAAAACAGAGAAGAACACAGACATAGACACTGTCACAACTGTCATGGGCTAGGAGTCCATGATAATTTGCATCGCCACACCATCTCTTTCTGTTACTTCCATAGTAATCATAGACCTTATAATGGAGTTTGTGTCTCTACACCAAGTGAAGTGTAGAATACAATCATGAATGTTGACTTAGAGATTAGTTACAAGCACAGGTACTAATCTGGAAATTTGGGGTGGAAAAGCCTTTGGCATACATACAGGGAGCATCAGAAGCCTATGTACATTTTTAATGCCTTAGGTCACCTATTTCAGTGAGTCCAGAGCCTTAATGACATGTCGTTCTCAATTGTAGCTGACCTTGTGGCCCAAAGTGAGTGAGAAGTAAACAACAAGGACTGTGGGTGGGAAAGCAGAAAAGACAATGCTCCAAGGTAGGCATGGACATTGAGCAAGAAAAGGAATCTACTGTAAAAGTACAGCATTTGATCCACTTAGCAAACAGCTCCATACCCTTAAAGTAAAGGGAAAACATCAGTGTGGGTCCAGGAAACCTCTACTTTCTGTGCAGGATAGAGCATCATGTGTAAATGAGTTCCTGATTTAAAAAGGATCACTTGGAGAAGCTCTTCTATTGTAGTATAGGATCTGTGGAGACACCTCTGCATACATGAGAAAAAAGCAAATACCAGAGACAGCCTCCCCGTAGGGCAACACCAGGTCAGGTTAGCCCCTCCTTAAGTTCAGCCCAGGTTTTTTGTGTCAGGTTGGTGTGTGAAGATATTTTTAAGCTGTGAGACTCAGTGTCATCAGAAGACCCAAACAGCAGAGGCTTTCTTCCAGTTTCCAGAAGACACGTCAGTGCACACATCTGAGTGAGGAGTATGTTCCCTTGGACACCAGCCCAGACCCCTCCATGGCTCTGCCAGAGGTGGGGTTGCGTGGGAAGACATAGCTCATCATGGAAAACCTCAGGTACCCAGCATGTCTGGCTCTGGCAACCACCAAAGGTTAAAATAATTTGAATAAAGTCTTAATGAACAGCTCAAAGCCTCAGAGTTATTCCTGGGTCAGTGATGTTTAAGGCAAGATTCTGGCATTCTTCATTTCTTTAGAAACTTTTGCCACCAAGGTTCATGTCAACCACTCCTTTCGTGAAACTTTCAGAATGCCAACATGAATATTTGTAGTGAGCATACTAGAGCTGTCATATTCCAAGGACTTTGCTGAACAGTCTGCTGACATTGTCTCATGGTAGCTCTTACTATAATGCCTATTTTACAGCTGAGCAAACTGAGCCTTAGTATGCTAGGTAGAATTCTTACCACCACCTGGACAGTAAAGGGCACTCAATGGATTCAGTCTACTCTGCGCAGCTGCTTCTGTTACAGTGTAGTGAGGAGTTCATATGCACAAATCAAGCTTCTTTTTATGAGGACAAAATCAAATGAAGTCCTAGTTCTACTCTCAAAGTTTTCACAGTCTACTAGAATAGACAAATGTATAAATGACTGCAATGCAATGGTCTATGAATGCTGTCACAAACGAATTTGAGAAGCTGTTAATATCCTGATCAGAAACAAATAATCCAATCATGGGATAATTCTGTGTGGGGTCCTGAAGCATGAGTAGGCTTTCACCATTTGGACCAAAACTGAAAGGTGTGACCATGGCATAAAGAATGAAGAATTTGGTATAGTCTGGAGACTTTTGAACAGTGAAGAAATCTTGAAATTATATAAAGAAATAGAAAAGGAACCTAGAGTAGTTGATTTAGGGAGAGCAGACAGCTGCACATTCAGATTCTCACTTGAGCAACACCTTGGGATCTAGGTTGGCACACTGAGGTAAAGGCTGGGGCTTTGGCGGGGGTGGCCAGGCAGGGGAAATCCATCCCATTTGGCCTCAGCAGGTGCATCGCCTGTTGGGTAGTGGTGATACATGGTCTGCTCATAGTATACTTATTTTCCATTTGCTGTTATGCACCTTGGAGCTGCAAACAAGTCTTCAGTAGTTTGTTGCAGAGTTATTCAGAAATGGAAACCAGAAAAAAGTGTCTTAAACTTTGGGGCTTTCTGTGATCACAGCTGATTAAAACCACATTTGACAAAGTGTAAGGAGGAAAACACCCCAGGACTTGAAGGCCGTGTGTCAGGAGGGACATGAACGATGAGGCGCCTTCCTCTGCATTATGTATCCAGCACTGATCCCAAAACTGCCTGCTGGAACGTTGCCTGGTACTGAGAGTACAAGTTGTGATCACTTTGAATCATGGGAGGCCACTCACCGACTCCCTTCCCACTCCAGAAGGCAGCTCACCTCCTTGCTTCTTCCTGACACCCCATGTCTTTCTTCACCAACAATTCCTCTAAGTGGGTCAAAGTTGGATATCCTGGTTTGCCTCCAATAGGAGAAGAAGTACATGAAATCATTCTGTGGAGGAAAAGTGGTTGGCATGATTGATGTACAAGAAGAAAGGTTAAAGGAGCCTTATAATATGCAGCTGGACAGAAACTTTAAGGAACAGGAAAGCTCACAGATTTGAAGAACAACCCTTGGAAAATGTTAGGGAGGCTTGGAAACAGAATTCAAAGAAAAAGGGGAGAAACTATCAGGAGCTACCTGGGTGCAGGTGAAGGATTCTACATACATTTGTTTTCTGGTTCCTTACAAAGATATTGTGAATTATGTATTATTAACCACATGTGTGGAAGAATCAGGCACTCTGAGGGGTTAAACTTCAAAAACTATTAACTATTAATTGGTACAGAAGGGTTTTGCATCCAGGACTGTTGGATTCCTTAACTTTTATGTGCTTACCACATAGGCAGATGAGCTGTACTTTTGTACTTGCTCAATCAGACGTAAGCCCTATAATTCAATAAATCTGATTGAATGGCTTAACAGCATTCCCATTGTGGAACCAGGACTTTAGTCCTTGCTCTGCAGCTCAACCAAATAAAATAGAAGCAACGTTGGGAAATGAAGTAAACAGGGAAATCAAATCATCCTTTCCAGAAGCTCTTCACACTAAGACAATGAAAAGCAATCCAGCCTCATGTTTTGAAAGAGAAAATATGACGCAGAGAAAATGCCATATTGTCTTGAGTTTAAATTGAATCTCTTCCATTTTGGGGCAAGTTATTCTTGATTAGGTTTTGTTTTCTCTCAACTCAGTTATTCCATCCATAAAATGGAAGTAATACTTCTTGCATCACAAATTAGTCATTAAAATTCAGTGGCAGATTTTTTTAAAATTTAGAAAGAAATGTCTAGGGCTGGGCCTGACATACAGGATGCTTTCAATAAATCACTAGTGAATTTAATTGTTGTTGACAAGAAGAAATGGTAATTATATCGTTTTGATTACCATTATCACTATTTCCAGTGCTGCTATTATTGTTACTGTTTCTAAAGTCTTTTGCCTCTGCTAAAGAAATTCTGTTGATTGCTTCTAATAAAAATTGAATGTCTAACTCTTTGATTCTCTTCTCTCCCACATCCCTTTGGCAATTTTCCACAGAAACAGAAGGAGACTGTCAGAGGAGAAATCATACACACACATTCACACACACAAACACACACATGTACACACACACAAATGCTTGACAGCCAAAATGGTGAATTACATCTGCCAAAAATTTACAGCCTTACACCAGGGGCAAACATGTGACTGTATTTTCCCCCACCAAGACGGACTTATGCTGTCACAGCAAAAATTGATCTTCTGTTTGTGGGAAATTATACACAGTTCACTCTTGTCTGTGCTGGGGGATATTCCAAATCCTTGCTTAAAAATTCAAGCAAATGCTTCCAGCTTTATATCGGTCAATTTCTCTCCCCACAGATATTTATTGAACACCTCGGATGGGCCAGGCCTGGGTCTAGTCACGAGGAATGTCACATTGATTAGAGTCATGCCTGACCTTTGTCCCTGTGAAGCTTACAGTTTAGAGTAGAGGGAAAAGAGATGCATAAGAATCAAACAGAAATGAGACTACAGCTTGGATAATAAGGGAAGTAGGATTTAGGTGAGTAGAAAAAAAGAGACCAGGTCCTGGTCCCTGTAAAATCATCTAATGTGTGTCCCAATAAGAAATGCTGTAGACTGTCCAGCAGAGTTTCTTAGCTCCTACCAGTGGCAGCTTAGGGACTGCACACAGAAGAATAAGGACAAGGTTGGGGAAGGGAAATTTCTTCTGCATCTTCATGCCTCCGGTGCTCCATCTCCTGTCCCATTATCTGGGGCACTGGATCCTTCCAGAAGAGCAAACCCAACTGTGAACTGCACCAGCCAAGCGTCTAGGCTGCTCATTTCTTTAAAACTATCCCCCTCCTGCACCCCACCCCTATTTGCTAATATCCCTACCCTCTGCACTCCCATTCATGGAACAGTTGTACACTCTGAGTTCCCTGGTGCCAAAAAGATTAGGGACTGCCATCCTAGACAATACAAGATGGGTCAAGCCAAGGAAGTCATTGGGATTAGAAAGGGCATGAGACTTAAGCTTCTAACCTAGAATCCAATCCTAATGTTGCTGCTTATGGTTTAATCTAGTCTTTCTGATGTCTTCAGTGGGCTTAGCCTTCTCAAAGCCCAATGTAATCCCATGTGTAAATCTACTTTTTCTCTACATCTCTGCTGCCTTATTAACATCTATGTACCCCTAGTTTAATTCAGAAATGCTTCTTTCTGGAGAAATTTTTTTAAGTTTTCTAATCTAGGCTAGATCCCCCTCTGTTAGGTCCTGGTAGTACCATGAACCTGCCCTTTCTTCCTTTATAATGCGTTGTCTTTTCCTGCATTTGCAAAGCATTATTTATATATTTAATGTGTTTGTCTTCCTCATCCAACTTTAGGAAGAACAGAAACTTCTTTACTTATCTTTATATCTTTGCAGCTGGGGAGATAGCTCAATGGCCTAAGCACTTTCTTGGAATGCCCAAGGAGGCCGGTTGGATCCCCTGCATCCCAGGTCTCAATGGCCCCGCCCCCAGGAGATATGAGCTGGCCATGGTGACCAGGCATGTTGATGCAAGCCTGTAATCCCAGTGCCAGGGAGACCCAGACAGGAGGATCACTCCCATTCTGCACTCTGCACTATGAGTCCCAGCTGCATTGTGAGACCCTGTACCAATTAATTAATTAATTGAAAAGAATTTGTCTTTATACCTTTGGTTTCATACACAAGGCATCAATAAATTTGGAGAAAAAAAAACCACTTAGTAAAACCCCAAATTCATGCCTGGTAGAACCAAGGAAGATTTTTATTAAATGGTGTTTCCCCCTCCCCCCAGTATTTAATGTCAGTAGTTTGGAATAATTTCACATAATGACATGTCCTTACGATAATAAAGGTTAACCAGTTTTTAAGTTACCTATGATGGCTCTCTTTTCTCTTGAATTTCCCAACTCTTCACCTTAGTCACAGAAAACTTCCTGAATGATTTACTGTGTTCTCCCATCTCTTGTCATTGTTTGCCTTCACTCCATTCTTAGTAGATCCCAAGTTCCTTTAAGGAAGAAACTGTCCTATTCATTCCACCATGCTAAGTACCTGCCTCAGTAATCATGTGAGATGGAGCATGAGTCCCTCGCGCTTACCATCAGCTATCCGCCACTCCACTTGTGCCCTTGGGGGTTCTTGTACAACCTAGAAACGCCCTGACTTATTGATAGAGGAACTGAGGTCCACAGTGACAATGGAATAGTCATACCACGTCTCACTACAAGCTATTTAACCTGGGGGTCTCAATCTTAAATGCCCTTGAGGGGCAGGCTTGGAGCTTAACTGTTCTACAGGGAGACTGAACCACTCGCATCCATAGACGAGTGGTTCCCATCAATTGCTGGCAAGCAGTGTTGCCAGATATTCAATTTTTTAAAAGAAAACAATGAGAAATCTGGATTTTTGTATGAATGTCACCACTTTCCAATGTTGGCATCTGAATGAAATTCTTTTAAAGGATCTTTTGGTCCAATCAAAACATAGCCGCGGGTCAAATTCAGCCCATGGACCACCAATTTATAAGCTATGGTTTAAATTTTAGAATCTTCAGAAACAGTTTGTATTGCCCTTCCCAGAGGGTAAAATCTCAAAGTCAGGCACTCCTACTGGGCCATGTAATCTACTGAAAAGTAAAATACAATATAGTGGACATTTTGATGTGCTGACTTAGAAAGTGAGAAATATATTGTACTCTAATTCTTCATTTTCTTCAGTGCCACTAGTCCATGAAAGGCAGAAGTCTGAAAAACAATGGCTTAGCACAACCCTCTCATTTCATGAAGGGAAACAAAGCTCCAAGGGTGTGAGATGAACGATCTCAAATCTTAAATTCAAATGCGCTCTCCTCCTGAGTATAGCGCTGTACTTTATTGAATGATCTGCTTCTACTTGCCTGTCATTTCTTAAGGGCAGGACCCTGTGACTGCCTGCCACATATCATCATAGGGAGGAGAAGAAACTGCTATTTCAGTACTCACAGCCTGGGTTTCCTCATATTTTCTCTGTCTCTGTCTCTGTCTCTCTGTCTCTGTCTCTCTCTCTCTGTCTCTCTCTCTCTTTCTCTCTCTCCTGTGTCTCTGCCTTTGTCTCTGTCTGTGTGTCTCTGTCTCCCACTCTCTCCCTTTCTCTCCCTCCTTCCCTACCTCCCTCCCCCTTCTCCTCTCATTTTCTCTGTCACTTACTTGAGATTAAATCCGGAGTCTTTTCAATAAGTTATATCCCCAACTCTTACTTCATTTTTATCTGGAGATAGGTTCTTACCAAGTTACTGAGCTGCCAAGGCCAGATGTAAAATTGCAACCCACCCGCCTCAACTACCCTGAGAGATGGGACTACATATGTGGTGTGCAGCCCCTCACCCAGGCTCCACATGCCTTTGGTATGTGTGCTTACACTGTTGCAATTTAAATGAAAACCCACATCATCTACAAGTCTGAAAATCCACTCGGTTAAAATCTTGTGATTGCTTTCCTCTGCTCCTACAAAGTATTTCAGTCTCTAACATAATCCCAGACTTTGTGACAGAATTGCCTTAGATTTATGCCTCTCTACAGAGAGTTGGGAGAGGACAGTGATCAGAGTCTAGCGCTATTACAGCCTTGCATCCTCCCTAGTGAGCTGAGCTGTTTTTCTGAAAATGCTTCTGTACAAGTACCCCCCATAGCAACACCTTGTTAATCCCAGCATGGAACAGATGCAGAATGCATGCTTAGTAAGTGTCTCTTTATTACAATTCCCGACTGTGGTAGGCACTCAAGGATCTGTCAAGCTGAACACAAAAATCCTTGTCTTTGAGAAACTCCAGGGAATTTCCAGACCATTTGTAACCCCAGTCCAATACCACTGGGAGACTGGATGGGACCCACGTGTCAGGTGGTATCCTGATAGCTGTCTGAGACAAGGCTTGGACAAGGGTAGTCTACTCGAGAAGAGCTTCATCTCCAGGTCACCCTGTACAGAGGCTGCCAGGCGCACCGAAAAAGGATAGCTGTGCTCTCCCTGCACTCCCAAGCTCAGCCCTGTTGCTAGCCTCTGCCTGGCTGCTGGGGCTGCCCTATCATCACTGCACAAATGAGGTGGTTTAGGCATCAGAAGTGTGGTATTGTCACACCAAACGAGAAGTCAGCAGGCTGAGATCTCACTGGGAGTGAGTGGATTTAGGATGTGGTCTCTCCATTATCTGTTTTTCTGTGTCTTCTCTTATGGCTCTGCTCTCTGGCTCTGAGTCATTTCTAATAATAACGGGCATATAGGATCAGAGCCCATCTGTCTGACTTCATTTAATTTTCATTACCCCTTTAAAGACCACATCTCCAAATGCAGGCATATGCTGAAGGCCTAGGGGTCAGGGAGAGGATAAGATGTCAGCGTATGAATTTGAAAGGGAGAAGGCAAAATTCAACCCTTAACAGCCCCTCAAGCACCACAGTTAACAACTTGTTTGGCTGTCTTTGAAATGATTTCTACCTTTAAGACATTAGCAATTGTAATAAAACCATTGATGGTGTCCATAAAGCATCAGCTAACATGGAATTTTATTCAACTCAACAGTACTTGCTCCCACCAGAGACAACAAAACCCTTCTTCCTGCCATGTGTCTCTGCACCGTGCCAGCACCTTCTCCTACATCATCGTCAATGGACAGCATCAGGCAAAAAAAATTAACATGCACTAGCTCTCGGGTTATGAAATATGGTTATTCATGATGCTAACAGACAGAGAAAGGAGAAAGGCCCAGGATCACTTATGCCGGCTATAAAACACACTTACAGGCAGTACCTCCATTTAAGTGCCCATAAATTCCTATGAAAATGATTTAAATTATAACAACTGAAGGATGACCAAACTCTTAATTCACTGATAGAGGTTGTCCGTGGATTCTGGCAGCTTGAAAGAGAAAGAACTATTTACTTAGATCATCATTAACTTGGATAACTGCTCATTATGCCTTTTAAAACATATTTTTTGTATAAGAACAGAGTGGAAACATTATGAAGTCAGAGATATATAGTTCTGTGTAGTTCAGAATACTCCAGATACCTGGGAACATGCTTACTCAAGATATGCATTCCTCCTGAAGGTATTCAAGTGGTTCTTGGAACGTCCCCCGAGTTTTGAAGTGTTGGGACTCTGACCTCCCCTGCCATGGGCTTGCTACTGTCCAGCATGAAGAACACAGTAGACTGCAGTGACGGTCAAGGCAGTTTGAGGGGGACTAAATGGCAGATAGCAGAGGCAGCATCTGGGAAGAGAAGGCTGCAACAGAATGAAACTTTCCAGGGCTTCCCAAATAAGCTATCATCAGAGTTAAGTGTCCCGATAAGGCCATCCTAGCCTTGGGTCCCCAAAATGCCCAGAGCATGCAGGCTCTTCATTCCCTGAAGTTGCTTCTGTAGTTTCTGAACCTTCAAACCACTGTGTTGCATTTCTGAACAGTTTTCTAAAATTGCTTTCTATTGCCACAATTCTTTCTTCACCAACCATGGTGAAGAAATTGCTATTTAAAACTGTCTGGTGGTGAAGACTCAAAAACAACACATACTGGTGAAGTTAAGGGGCAAATCTACATTGTTGGTAAGAATGTAAACTAATATAATATCTTGGAAAATAGTATGCATACGTCTTAAAAAATTAAAATTATCAATTTCATTTATTTCAGGTGTTCTATTCTGGGTATCTTCCCATTAGCGCTAAAGTCCTCCATATGTACCTGTGTTTATAGTAGCAAAATTCACACTAGTTAAATAGTGGAAGAGGCTGTATGTGCTATCAGCAAATGGCTGCATTGATAAAATGTGGTATGATGTACACAATGGGGTACGTCTCAGGCATAAAAAAGGACAAGTTTGAGTCATTTGTGCCTTGAAACCAAAAATCTAAGTGAAGTCCACCAGACAGTGAAGGAAAAATAGTCTTTGGGGTCTTTTAACTTGAGAAACCCAGCATATAAATAGTATACAGATTAAAATAAAGGAGACACATCAGGACACAGGAAGAGAGACTTGGTAGAGATGAGTACGGAATCCAGAAAAAGAGAGAGACAGGAACTGAGGGAGGGAGTTTACGGGAGTCCATGGGTTTGAGATTTGGTATGGATCAATAACCCAAAGTTATGATTATGATATATCCCAAGCATATGCTAATTAATCTTTTTTACAAAAACTAACTACTGACAGATTGAAATTATAATTTGCAGACTAGCTTACCTTCTGAAAACTTCTATTATTATGCGATTTTAATAATCATTGTCACCACTGCATCTCTACCAGCAAACACATGTTTATATATCATACATGTATATGTATATAAAGTAGATATTATTTCACAATCAAGTTCATATTAAATTTTACAGTATGTGCTATAAGTTATAGATATTAGATATGTACATAATTCAAACTGTTTTATTGTCTTGCACCAAAGAGTTCTTTTCTCTTCTGTTCATGTCCTGTATTGTAGGTTATTTTTACATATTATTCTTATATTCTGATTGACTTTATTCTACAAAGAAGTTTTTGTAGCTACGGAGGAATAGACTTCTAAAGGTAGAGCTCAGAATAAAGGGACCACCCTAATTCTGCTCAAAATTTCCAGAAATAATTTAGAGGAAAATAATTCATAGAACCTTTCTGGCTGTGACATGGAAACTTGGTAGGAAGCATAATTAGCATGCTGGACTAGCAACTGGGTCGCAGAAGATCAAGTGGGTAGACTTCAACAGGATATAGAAAAACAGGATGACTTGCTTGGAGAGGAGAAAAGCTGCAGTTTACTGAACTTGGAAATTGCCTTTCTCCAGCCGGCCTTTGATGCATACTTAACTTCCCCTCCCAGCCCTTCATTTAAACTTGTTTAACTGCTATGAGACTCTAAGGTTTAGGTCTCAGTTTTCTTCCAGTTGAACCCCTTTCCGGCCTTACTGTCCACAAGACTGGCATGATTGTCTTTCTTCTGTGCTGTCATATCTTATAGTTTCTTCAACCATGGTCTTCATTACATTCATTGATGCTTGTCTTTTAAAAAAAAATTACTTATTTATTTGCACAGGGTCTCATTATGTAGCTCAGACTCATGGCGATACTCCTGCCTCAGTCTCCCCAGCCCTGGAATTACAGGTGTAATTCTGCCACACCCGACTTCAGAGCTTTTGGGGCTGGCACAGCATGTGGTACCAAGGATTGAACCCAGGTCCTTGCACTTGCCGGGCAGGCAGTCAGACTGCTGAACCATCTCCCCAGACCTTTCACTGATGCTTCCTAGCTCACAGGTCAGCAAAATTCTTTAACTAAATTTACAATTTTGTCACTAATGATATAAAATAGCCACAGTTTGGAAGTACTCACTGCAGGCAGCACCAGTTAGCTTTCCACATAACTTTTTGATCCACAACAAACTTGTGATGTTAGGCATTTTTATATCTACCTTAAAGATAATTAAAGAGATTGCGAGAGTTTGAGCCACTTTCTCAACATTGCCAGGAAGGGTAAGGCAGCCAGTGCCTATAATAGCAGCACTCTGGAAGACAAAGGCAGGGTACTGTAAATGCAAGCCCAGCTGAGGTCACTGAGAGACTTAGCAGGACCCTGTTTCAAGAAAATGTTTTGGGGAAATACCTCAGTGTGAAGGCCTGAGCTGAGTCCCTAGTACTAAAAGCAAACAAACAAACAAACAAAATGATGTATATGATAAGTGGCTGGGCTGAATTCAATGTTTTGTTTTGTTTTCCTTTAAATCAATCTTTGCACTTTTATATCTGGTAACCTAAACAACTAATTTGAAGAGAGTATCCTTCAATACAGCAACCATTGTTGAATTCCTATTACTTTTTTAAATATATTTAGGACAGTGTCTACAGGGTCTTACTTTGTAGATCAGAATCAGAGTGATTCTCCTGTTCTCAGCCTCCCAAGCACTGGGATTACAGGTGTGTACGACCATGCCCATTTTCTTTTTTTCTGTCTCTCTCTCTCTCTCTTTCTTTTTTTTAAGAACTAGGGATTGAACTCAGGCCTTTGTGCTTGCCAGGGAAGTGCTTATTCTACTGAGCCATCTCCCCGGCCCCACCATGCCCAATTTCAATTGCTGTCCACTGCAGGACAGGGATCGAACTCCAGCCTCTGTGCTATGCCTAAGCAGGTGCTTTAGTCTGCTGAGCTATCTGGTCTGCCCCTACTTTGTTTAGTGAAATGTTGTATTATTTCTAATGTTGTTTTTTCTATTACCATTTTGTATTCTTTAAAAATAATAAATAAGTAAACAAAAGTCTGTTTCTAAAATATATATCCTTAATACTTACTATGTGTTTGCCCATACCTGTATCCTCTGTGCCTCTTTCATGAATATAAATTCCATATTTAGTGAATTAATTTATGTAGACTCCTGGATGTTGAAACAACAAAACTTTCCAAAGGGAAGAAAAGAGGGTAGACACAATATTCTGCTACAGAAATATATTGCCACAGAAGAAACTGAGAAAACAACTCATTACATCTCCTACTTTTGCAGGTCATGTGTCTGAGCAAGGTTCACCTTGACAATTCTACATCATGTGGCACCCCCTGGAGTCATTTGGTGACAATCAGCAATGGCTAGTCTGGTCCACAGGGCATCTTCTGGAGGGATGGATTTCAGGATGTAGGAGTCCAAGGCAGAATCTGCCTTGAACTTCAAGGCAACATTTAGAGTGGATACAGTATCCTTTGATTCTAAGGCCAAAAAAAAAAAGGACACACATTACAGAGAAGAGAGTGTCAAAAATTTATGACATCTTTAGTATATATGGTGAATTAAAACAACCTAGTGCTGTACAGAAAAACTATCTTTTGACTGAGGAACCTAAGTCTGGTCCTTTATTACATTTTCTCACAACACTCTGACTTTCTGGGACCCTCATCACAGGCTGTAGTTCCATACTTCAATCAGATTTCTTGATGCAAGTCTATTCCCAGTTCTGGAATGATAGCTCCAAGAGGTCAGTGGACAATGCTATCCTACATGTCACCGTATGTTCAGCGTCCCACAAAGAAACTGACACCCAAGCAACACTGAAGTCATATAGTGGGTAGACAGGAAGAATGATGAATGGTGTCCACATCCACTGCACTCCATGGCTATGCTCTCTTCATCCTTTGCCTCTGCGATCTTTGAGTTTTCATCCAGCCCTGACTTTCTGTAATTTACCACCCTGAAACATAAGGTAGCTACGAGGAAAGCAAGGGTCAGTGGTAGGACTGGGCTGCCAGGAAAGCTAGCGGGAATCAAAGCTCTTATCATGAGAAGGCTTGGTCCAGGACTGTCTGCTTCCCAGTCTTCTGACCTCTGACTGGAAACCACCTCTGTTTCTGGACACAGTATTTCTAGAAAGTTAGTGACACGGTGTGAGCTACACAGAGGTCACACTAGCTTTGTGGGCCAGGATATGGAGAAGTTTAAGAAATAGGG
>NDGN011481287.1:0-10121 GCA_002564285.1 Tympanoctomys barrerae
CTCAGGCCCTTGCACTTGCCAGGGAAGCACTTATTCCACTGAGCCATCTCCCCAGCCCCTAAACTTTTTATTTTAAATTATTTCAAATGTACAGAAAAGCTGCTAAAAATAAGATAATTCCAAAGTATTCTTCATCCAGCTACCTGAAATACGAATATTACATAGCCATAAGATAATTACTAAATGTAGGCAATTAATGTTAGTACAACACTAGTTTATTAAAATTAATAAATTAAAAAATAATTTTTTAAATATAAAAATAAAAAAAAAACACTAGTGAGAACTCCTCAAGTTTAACTCAAATTTCATGTTTTTTTTCTACTAATGTCCTTTTCTGTTTCATGAGCCAATGAGTTACATGACTTTTCCTTGCCTTTCCTGGCCTGGATACTTTTGAAAAGTATCATGTAATTTGTAGGCTATTCGTCAATCTAAGTTTTTCTAGCATTTCCTCCCCCATTAGATTAATATTATTTTGGACAATAATGTATTTTGGGCAAGAATGGCACAAGAGTGATATTTTGCTCAAGTCAGGGTGTCATACAAGAACACATAATGCTAATGTTTCTTTCCACTGAGCAATGGCTATGGTGTAACTGTTATACATGTAATAGTTGCAAATTATTACATAATAGGATATAAACTAATTGATACGATCAGTCCTCTTCTGATGGACTTGTAGCTCATTTTCAATTTTGGGCTGTCAGAAATAGCATGACAACAGAAGCAGTGTACTGTGTGTTGGGCAGGGCATCCCGGGGACACAAGCAGCAGTCAGGCATGGGGATGAGTATGCTGTTCCTGGAGGCATGCAACAGCAGAACAGCACCAGATGCTGCTGTCATTTCCCTACTTGAGAGCATCTGGGAATCTGGGACACTAACAAAATGCGTAGAAGCAATCATAAGAGATGCCCTCCTCCTCTGGTTCTCTAGTTCACAAGGCCTGGAGGTTCAGACCAGGTAGAGGCAAAACCTGTTCCCCAGCACAGGCCAGCTCTGGTTAGTATTCTGAGCTCTCTGCTCTGCTGATGGCTAATTGCCCCTAAAAGCTGAGCTCATTGGAGGGGAAAATGAAGGGCAACCTAACCTTTGCTGGGCTCAGCACACCGGCCAGCTTCCCAGATGGAAGGGCCATGCTGCCACTCGCTGCCATGACCCCTTCCACTTGCTGTGACTGCTAATGGAGCCAAGAGGCTCAGGCTCCGACTGCCTGGCTGAGGAGTGACCACAGTGATTTATCCAATCTAGCAAGGGTAGGAGCCATAGGGGAGCTAGTGCTAGACCTCCTGGCTGCTGGGTCCCTAAAATGCATGAGATACCAGCCTTTTGAAAAACAGGCAATATCTAAGAAAGCTAATGACATGCTCACTCAGTGACCCAACCTTTCCAGTCAGGAGAAATAAGTGCCTATGTGTCTAACAAAAGGATGTTTGCAGAAGCTGTATTTGCAACCACGGAAACTCGGAAACAACTCAAATGCTCATCTGCAGAATGGATACAAACAGATTGTGATATATCTGTGCAATGGAACGCTGTGCGGCAATAAAGATCGGAACAAGGTACTACTACTTGCAGAAACATGGTGATTCCCAGATATTGTGTTGAGCAAGAGAAATCAGCAGGAGAGGTCACACTGAATACATCCCTTGATACAGTGTTCAAAAACAGGCAATTTTCAACTATGGTGCTTGAAATGATAGTAATGGTTATCTGCAGGAAGGGATGGTTTTGACTAGGAAGGTCCACTAAAAGGGGGCTTCAGACAGGATGGAAATGATCTCCTACTTGCTGTGGGTGGGGATTCTCTGAGTATAGGCTCAAGTAAATATTCATCACATTATGCAATTAAAATGTTATATTATACTCTAACTTAGTAACAACAGCAGAAAGATGGTCTCAGGAGATGGGAAGGGGGCAGTGAGGATGGATAGGTCCCAGCTCAGGCAGCATGGCTGTGTGGCCACCGAACAACTCTCTAAGCACTCCAGTTAGAGAGGGCTGATGGTAGCTGCCTCCTTTGTGGAGTTAGTATGAGAACCAATGAGGTGTGTGAGAAGCTAACACCTAGATTGCACGCTAATGTTCACAGATTGACTCGTTCAGCCTAAATGCCTGGGCACTGGCCTGTGCCACCAGGATCCCCAGATGGGCTAAACTGGCTCCTGCCTCAAAGGAGCCTCAGGGCAAACAGGGAGAAAGACAAGATCCCCACCAGACAAGCAATAGCAAACCCCAGTGAAAGTTGCAGAAGGGGACACAGGTTTGCAATGGCAAGTGGCTGAGTGATGAAAGTGGGAAGCCCATCAGGTCGGGAGTTGGGGAGGGGCCAATTTAACCAATTTTTTTTAAATTTATGTATTTGGTACAGGGTCTCACTGTGCAGCTTGAACTCGTAGTGATCCTCTTGTTTTCAGCCTCCTCAGTGCTGGGATTACAGGTGTGAGCCACCATACCCCACTGTGTCGCAGGTTCAGCATGCCTGGGGGTGGGGTCAGCACAGAAGTTGGTATGGGGAGAAAATGCCAATATAAAAGCAGGGGTCTGAAAACCAGGGAGAAGTCAGGTTCTTAAGACATGGCTGGTGGAAGAACTGGCCAAGGCAAAATCCACACAGCCAGAAGGATCTGAGGCTCTCAAAGGGCTGAAGGAGACTAGTGTGGCAGCGAAAGCCAAAAGGGCACCGGGACAGTGCAGGCCACCACAGTCTGCAAGGCAGCCAAAGCTTGGGTTCTGCTTGGCATCTACTGAGAAAGAACTTCAAATTTAGAAGTGACACAATCTGCTTTGTGTTCTTAACTTGCTAACAGCCAAAACCACATACACACAAAATAGTATTCTAGATGATGATGCACAGTGTCCCCAAAATCTCACAAAGGCCTAGTGAGAGGCACCAGTAGAAGGATGAACTTGGATAGTGGCAGTCTTGGAAGGAGATGGGAACCTCCTCACTGGATTTGGATGGGATGCACAAAGCTGTGAAAAGCCAACCAAATACACACATACAACTGGGGTACTCAATGGCATGATCTATTTGTAAACTTCAGTTAAAAAAAAAAAAAGAAAATTTAAAATTAGCTAATGCCATCATTGGCTAATGTTCCTTAAAAATCTTACTGAGACTCAAAATTAGGGCCTTTTCACTGATCTATTTTTCTAGCTTTTTTTTTTTTTTTACAGGATCTTGGCTGGATTTGAACTTACAATCTTGGCTCATCCTCCCAGAGTGCTGGGATTATAATTGTGAGTCACCTTGCCTGGCTTGCACTCACTCTTTTAAAGCATGCAGTTGGGTAGGTTGTGAAATACACGTGTACCAGAGTCTCTCCCTCTACAATTAAGGCATGTATTTCCATTCACCACAAAAAGTTGCCTCATGCCCCTTCACGGAGGGTCCTATCCCTTCCCCAGCTCCTGGCATCCATTAATGTGGTTTGGCCTTTTCCAGATGCTATTAAATAGAATTATCCAATGCTGAACCTTTGGTGTCAGCACCTTTCCTTTAGTAGAAAGCTTTTGAGATTCATCCACCAGTGTCTGGCTGCCCACAGCGTAACTGTCCATTCACCAGCTGAGGGACCTTTGCATTGTCTCTAGCTTGGAGTGATTATGAATCAAGCTGTCATGATATTTGCATACAGGTCACTGGTAAGAACATGTTTCCATTTCCCTTGAACAATATGTTAGTACTGGGATTGATGGGATTTCTGACATGAGTACATGAATGTCATAAGAAACTGTCTTTGTGGTTTTCAAAGAGGCTGCCAAGCAGTATCTTCTTGGGCCTCAGCACAGATAACAGCAGAGAGGATGAAAGAGCTTACCAACCTGCCTAAAGCCCTGCAGTTAGAGGGGGGCATATGGGGACCCTGAGCCTCCCCTGAGCAAGGCCACCATTGTCACACCCATGGGAGCTCCAACAAGTCCAAGATTAAAAATTAGGGCCATGACAGAGGAGACAGGAGTAGACTGTGTCGCTTCTCCAAGTCAGAAAATAATGAAAGAAGAAGAAAAAAAGAGCCAGGCGACATGAAAGCAGAGAAAATTGCCAGCTACAAGTGAAATATTAATTCATTTGAAGCCAGCCGCTTCTCTCTGCTCCCATGTCCCCTAGTCCCCCGGCAAGTTTTCAAATTAAAGTGCTGGAGGGTTTTTCTCTCCTCTGATGCCCAGGTGGCCAGGACAGGAAGGGCTGGGCGCTGTGGCTGGAACAGGGTCTGCAATCAACAATCCAGGCCTCTCATCCCACCCTGGCCCCAGTCAGACCCAGACCTTATCTGCTGGGAGGCAATGCCCCTCCAGCCTGAGACAGGCCTGACCCCTGCAGGGCTGTGGGGAGAATGGAGGTTAATGAGATTTTGATGAACCTGCAGTTTCCATTTTGCGAGGGAGAAGGCTCAGAGTTCCACTAATTAAAGGGAACTGACCTGTAAAATGAGTCTGGGGATAGATGGCAGGGCAGGAAGGGCAGCCAAGAGGGGAAGGGTGGACAAAGGGACCCCCGCAGCTCGTCAATGCATTCTGGTCTGATGGGGAGAGCAGGCCCAGAAAATGGGAGGGATTTCCCCGAGAACACACAGCAAATCAGACTAGACCTGCATCCTGAAGGGAGTCCAGGGAATGGAGGGAAAAAATGTGAGCAACAGGGAGATGAGTAAAGAGGGAGACAGAAAGACAGGAAATTTCACAGAATGTATGCTCTACATTAATCTCTGAGGTTTACTGGCGGCCTACTCAGGGACACAGTGCTCAGGACCTGTCGTTACACTGGCTTCCTTAATCTTCCCAATTCTGGAATGTAGGCATTATTATCCGCCTGTAGGGAAACTAAGGTCCAGGAGCATTAAGCCAGCCAGGCCTCCCCACACTTATGCTGGGGGTGACCATCTTCCTGTGTGCTTGGGGTGATTCTAGGTCTCACCTTAAACATGCTGGCCTGGCACAAATATTAGTAGTGCTTTTCCATTGTCCAAAGTATCTGAGTTTAGGCAAGATAGCAAAAGACTGACCTACCTAGGCTGCCCCTTACACATTGCTTCCTGTGTGGCTCAGGACCCAATTCATAATGTGAAGCTGATAAATAGCCCAGATATAGGGGCTACTTCTGTTATGTCTCAGTATCAGGGCAGATAAGCCCAGCGGTAAAGAAAGTGAGCTGTGTCCCTTTCCGCTGAACACTGTTGATTTCCACAACAGGTGCTGGGCTTGTTTGCCCTAGGATAAAGCTCATTCACAGATCTTCTCTTCCATGACTTGCTTTGCAGTGTTCTGCACTGGGGCCTGTGTGCATGCTGGACATTTCTGGCCTTTTGGTGTTTCTTTGTTTTTGTTTTACTGTTATACTGAGGGTTGAACCTAAGACCTTCACAATGAGCTACATTCCCAGCCCAGCCTTTACTTTTAACCTGTCTGTCTTTCTTTCTTTTTGTCTGTCTACCTTCCTTCTTTCCTTTTCCTTTCTTTCTTTCTTTCTTTCTTTCTTGACACAGGGTATTACCAAGTTGCTAACTTGCCCAGGCTGGCCTTGAACTACTGATCCTCCACCCGAGCCTTCCTGAGTGTTGAGGTTACAGAAGTGTACCACGATGTTTGGCTCTGTGTCTCTACTTAGCAGAGCATCAGGGGAGGCACCATTCTAAGCATATTACACACAGAAGTCCACTTATTCCTAATAATAACTCCATGTTTACAAATAAAGAAAGTGAAGCTCAGAAAAATTAGTTAACTTGTCCAATATGTAGGTGGCTACTGGTGGAGGTATGGGAGTAGAATCTAGTCAGCATGGCCTAAGGTTCTACCTTCTACAGTATCTCCTTCTATCCTGAGGGTGCCATCGCACTCTGGTCTCTGACCTACCTCTTCCTATGCCTTTGGTGACTACTACTCACCCTTCATGCCTTTGCTAAGATAGCACCTCCTCCAGGGTGCCCCCCCCAACTGCCCAGCCTATGTCATAGTTCTTCCCTGCCATAGAAGAGTCACCCATCTCACTCTCCTGCACCTTCCGAGCAGAGTTCAGCTTGCTACTTGCCATCTGCTTCATAATTTGTCCTTCCTACTGGACAGTACATTCCAGGACAGCCTGAAATCTCCAGCACGTGGGACAGCACAGGACACATGGTAGATATTCCAGGAATCTAATGGAAGAAAGAAGCTCTCTATGGACAGCAGCTGCACCTGACTGTTTCATTGTGCCTAGAGATGGCCCAGTGTCTATCTGGTGTCTAGGCAGGTTCACAACTTGTTAAATGACTGCAGCATCTTTCTGGTGAATCCAGCTCCTTGGACTCTGGGGCTGCGGGTGGCAGATGGGGCAGGGCCATGCTCAGGGCAGGTTGGGACCAGTTCACCAACCACCTGCCTATTCTCTGTGGCTACACCCACCTGCCCCCCTCCTCTCTTCTACTTTTCCTTCCTGAGATGAAGCAGTGAAATGATTTTTCTACTTGAGCAGTTTTCAATTTAGATTAAGAAAAATGTGGTCTGCAGTCACTCAGCAAGAGGCCGGCAGCCTCGTCCCTTCAGGGACTGGGGTTTTCTCAGCCGTTGACAGAGCAGAGCTGGCAGTGGAAGGGGGTGTGCATGTGAAAGAGTCTTCCTGCTTCTCAGCCTCCCTGCTCTGACCCATCCCTATAAATTGCCCCCACTTACCTTCCTGGGGGAGGGCCCAGGGTGTGTGCAATAAACAAAACTAAATGTGTCCTGGCTGCAGCTCAGGAAACCGTGTGACCGAAGGCAGGTCTGACCCTTTCTGAGCCCTCCTGTTCTATCTGTAAAACAGATCGATGTATTAGGCCCTGTCTCCAACCAGACTGAAGGCTCCTCTCCTAGCCTCCCAAACTGTGAAAGAATAACAGCCAGGGTGACACAATAGAGTTAGGTGAGGTGTGAGAGGTTAGGCAGGGACTTTCAAACTACAGAGCCAAGAACAGAAAGGCGGGGCAAGCTGGCACAAGAATAGACAGAATTTCCCATGGTGCCCCTCGAGGGGCCAGAGGTCCACTAAGCTCACAGACAGGGCACCTGTGTGTCAAGAGCCAGAGGAGAAAGGAGAAAGATGCTGAACTACTGATTCCTTTCTAATTCTGAAGTCTCTGTGCTGGTGGTGATTTTGAGCTGACTAGTAATGCTGCTTTTTCAACATGGAAGGTATTTTGTCCATGTGGATAAAGTGTATGTATTAATAACCAGAGCTAATGGTACCAATTTTTGGTCAGATATTCTGGAGTTTTATTTACTGTTCTGATCCCCAGTTGCTATATGATCTTAGGGAAGTTATTCATCTCTCCAAGCCTCTCCAAAATAAATGCATAATTTTCCTATTGCTCTTTCTTCATTTTAGTTTAGTTTTCTGGAAATTGACTTCATAGAGGCAAAATTTTCCATGTGATAAAATGTACCTCTTAAGTACACATTTCCATGAATTTTATAATTTGTACATCCATGTATCTATCATTACAATCAAGCAACGGGACATTTTTTACCATCCTAAAAAAAATTCTCTTGTCCTTGCCTACTCTTCAGTTGCTTTAAACATAAGAGATGTAGAGCCTCCAACTTTCAATAAATCTTGACTCCCAAAAAGCTTCCCAGAAAGGCACACAGAGTATACACTGTGACTTTGCTACCTGTTCTGCCCCTTCATGCACACACACACACACACACACACACACACACACACGCGTGCGCGCTCCTGTAGCCCCAGCCCACTCATGTGCCTTGTTAGGAACCTCAGATACCCAGGGTGTGAGGTGTTGCTACTGGCTGCCCATGGTGTGCACTAGAAGGTCGGGCCCTGTCTATACAGATAACAGCTCCAGTGAGCAGCTGGGCTTACTGGGCAATTCTGTGCGACTTTCTATTCTCACCCCGCTACCAATCTATGAGCTGCTCACAGGAGCATCTCTCTGCCAAGTGTCATCCACAGCCATGTCTCAGTGCCCTGCAGGGGCCTGGCCTACAGTAGGTGCTCAATAACTAGGTATAGAATGACAGAAGGAGAGGGCTCCTGATAAATTCAGTGCACCTGTCCTGGGTGGGCACTGTTATCCAGTCTTCTTTGAATGAGCTCAACTAGTTATCATTCTCTCTACTTCTAATTCACCAGAAGCAGTAGGACCTACAGCACTGTGCCATGTGTGTAATTTATATATACAAGAAACTTAATTTTAACACGATTTCAAATTTTTTAGCCAAGTTGGAAAGAACATTCAATACTCCTTTACCTGGACCCAACAAGTGTATGCATTTTATACAATCTTTTCTGTCTTTTTAAAAATATATTCTTACATATGCAGTTATCTATTTTTCCAGTACAGGTTAAAATAAGTACAGGAATAGATCATGCTACTGGCCAGAAGCACCTGTTGCCCCACCTTACCAGGTGGCTCTCTGAGAAGAACAACACTTCCCGCCTCAGTGGCTTGCTTTGGCTTCTGGAATATGAGCAGGACTCTTACCGTCACTTCTGGCCAACGTGGATTCTGAGTTGCTTTTTAGGCTATCAGTGGCCAGGTGCCCCAGGCAGGGCTGCCCTTTCAGCTCAATGCACAGGATGATGCTGTAGAGTAGAATCAGTAGGCTCGTTATGATTGGTAGGTCGTGTGAACAAAATGTAAATTCTATTGTTAAAGACCACTGAGATTTGATGTGGGGGGGTCACTTGTTACCAGACTCTAACTTTGTTCAAGTTAACAGATACAAATATTATTAAAATGAAAAAGTGCTCATGGACCACCAAAAAACCACATAAATTTGAGAAACATGGTATTAGTCATGGTGACACTCAAAGGCTCATTTAATAGAAAAGGAAACTGAGGTTCATAGTGGTTAAGTAGCCTGCCCCAGGCCTTTCAGTCAGGGACAGTGGCAGCAATAACTCAGAGTACTGCTTTGGGGGATTCATTAAGCAGAGAGCCAATGACAAAACAGCTCTTAGAGATGTGTCCCCTAGACAGTCATTCCTCATGCTCCAAGACCACCAGGAGTCCTCCTGGTCCTATTCCTGAAGATTTTTTTGCCTCAGCTGAATGTTAGACGATTCCCACTAAGGAGTTAGCTGCTAACTAAAGGTGTTAACTGCTAATGAATGTGCCATCACTAACTAAGGTATTAGCTAATGCAGATTAACACCTCTCAGGGTGTTGGCATATTAATAAGGGACCTCAGGAAGAGTCAGAGGGGCAGAGATTAAAAGGGAACAGAATATTGGTGTCTACAGTTCTTTCTATCCCTATTCTGAACCAGGTCCTGAGCTAAGACCTGCAGTCAACATGTGGCAGCTGCACAGGACTTTACAGTGTACATAGCACTTGACAGTTTACAAAACACTTAGCTGATAAATCACTTCCTCCTCTATCATCTCCTTGCTCTCCACTCAGCCTAGGGAGGAGAGCTTTGCTAGCCCCAAGCTACCCATGAGAGAGAGAGGGGCTGAGGGGAGGGGACTAACTTACTCAAGGTCACATGCTGGTGAGGGAGGGGCCTGGGCTTTCTCCCAGGCTCTAGACTCCTACCTGGTACAGTGCTACTCCCACAGTCTCCAAACCCCCAATACAAGTGGAGAAGTTACCAATGCATCCAGAGCATCTCACATCTTTCCTCTTCTCAGGCACAGCCCGACAGGACAGGGCCAAGACCAGGCTGGTTCCTAAAATACTTGTGTCTCTTGGGTGGCCTTCCCTGACTAACTTCACTTACTTTTTCAGACTCAGTTCAGCACCCCTTTTTCCTAGAACACTTCTCAGATGGTCATAGCCCCACCTTGAGCTGCCACAGATAGAGACATGTCCTGGGCTGACACACTGCAGTAGAAGGATTTCTTTACAACCCAGAGAAGTTTGTGTTCCCGAGACTAGGCATGCAGACCAGAGTGAAAGAAACCATCGCAAATGCTCATCAAGTGAACAAAAGAACAAACAACTCCCATAGTTGAAGAAAATTCACCAAAGTGAACTCCACTGCCCACCCTCCAGGCAAGTTTTACACAAACTGTGGTCACTTGAAGGTGAAGCAAGAGGCGAACTATTCTTTTTATTTATTTATGTATTTATTTATTTATTTTTTGCAGAACCAGGAATTGAACTCAGGCCCTTGCGCTTGCCAGGGAAGCACTTATTCCAC
>NDGN011481288.1:0-11701 GCA_002564285.1 Tympanoctomys barrerae
TTGAACTCAGACCCTTGTGCTTGCCAAGAAAGCACTTATTCCACTGGGCCATCTCCCTGGCCCTTTGCCTTCATTTCTAAATCATTTTGATGTTCCCTCTTCCCCCCACAATGCTTTCTACCTCAGCTCTTACCTGAAAGATTTTTGCTCTGATCTTTGTACTAAGCCTGATCCTGTGGCAGAAAAGATCCAGGCCCTTCATAAGACCAGCATCTGCAGAAATTGGAACCTAAAAATCCAGTTGATGCTCAAAGTATTTTCCTGAAGGTCAGAATGACAGGAGTCAAGGATAACAGGAAGACATCCCTGTGGAGAGCTAGCTCAGTCTACTCCTGGACACCTGTCTGTGGTCCCATGTGAATTTGCTAAGGAAGATTTTGAAATCTGTATTCTGAGATGAGCAGCGTGGTGTGCTGGTTGTTGTGCCTCTCTTTACTTTATCACCTTAGCTGTTGATACTCATTTTGACAGCAATAAGTTCCTTGAAGAAATATCACAGGTACAATTCAGAATTGTTGTAATCCTAATCTACAATCTAGAACCTGTGGGATTCTGACCCCTTACCAGTGATTGTACTTGGAGTTAGACACTTTTAGCTAAAATCCTGGCTACTTCACCCATTGGTTTCATGATCTGGTATTTTAAATCGAACCCACAATCCACAGCTTCTATACCTATAAAATATCATGGGTGAGATGGGGGAAGAGGGTGAGAAGGAAGGGGAAAAGAGATTTAGAGAAAATGAAAATTGCAGGGAGAATGGAAGTAGAGATTTTGTAAATGAGGAGAGGAATAAAGGTTGGAAGGAAGGGTGGGAGAGAGGAGAAAAAAAAAGAACTAAGATGTGTTCTGTATATGTACAAATCCCCTATGATGAATGTGATCATTATGTACTGTATACATGTATGAACAAGAATGAAGAACATCCTCTTTTCAGTTCTAGTCTGGGACTTAGAAAAATTTTGCATTGTACTGCAATTTCTTTCTTTTCTTTTCTTTTTTCTTTTTTTTCTTTTTTTTGTGGAACCGGGGATTGAACTCAAGCCCTTGCACTTGCCAGGCAAGCACCTATTCTACTGAGCCATCTCCCTGGCCCCTGTAATTTCTTTTTGACTCTTTCTACTGATTCAGGAGTAGAGATTATTTAATCTTTGTTCTTAAGTAAGCAAAGAAATAACATAATTTTTTTTCTAATACAAGCAGTAAGGTTTTAGATGCAACATGTAGCCTCAGGTGAATTTCTTGGGACTATTTCCAAAAGCAGAGTGGTGTTTACAATTGAAATGCCTTTGATGTTAGCTCCTACAAGGACATAGGTTTGACAAATATACTTAGAGCGATGTAAGAATCTTTTGAATCTCAATTACAACAGAGCCTTTTACATAACTGTAGAGAACAAAATTAACAAAGGAACTAATGACTTTTGTAGTTAAGAGGTAAGAAAAAATTAAAGAAGAATACGTATTTTTATGGTATGCCTAGATTTTAATTTTAGCACACTTTGGTAACTCACTGTGGAAGGTAAGGACTGAAAGAGGATCTAAAAAAAAGCAATAGCTATATTTCAAATATTTATATAATGTTCAGATTATCTCAACCTGCATATATCTCTTCAAGCATTCATCACGCATTCAAATTTTCAGTTACGGATAATAACAAATACGAGATTCAAAAGCCAGTTATGTTCGCTATTTTCTTGCACAAAATATGTTATCTAGATTGTGGATGTCATTTGAAAATTACTTAATTTGTCATTATGTAGTTATCAAGTCAAAATATAAAGCCATTTTTTGACCTACTATAATGATATTTTCCATAGAGATTATTTTTCCTAAGAAAGTATACTTTGGAAGTATGTCCAGGGAAGAGTCCTATTTTAATGGAAAGAGGGAGGGATTGAATTCACTGCATCAGAAAAGAAGAATAAAATGAAGTTTTTAAATGTATGAAAGGATTATCTTGGTGGAAGTGGAGACAAATTAATGGAAAGTAAATGAAATTTGTTTATTATCATTTGGACAGGCCATAATAGCACCATATGATATGAAGTATAGAAAGTAGACTGAATGTGGCTGCCAGGTAACCCATAATGGGTTTCTTGGGTTACATTAGAACCCTCTGCTCTTCTGCCCTGTATTTGTACACACACTTTGTAACTTGCCATGTGGATTTCCCGTGGAAGAATTTTTTAACAGTTTGACCCAACTGAAAACACAATGAGCTTCCCTTGAAGTAATAAATTCCTCGCCTCTGGAAATCCACAAGCGGAGGCTAGGCTCTTATGGATACTATAGAGGGAATTCCTAAGAAACTGGACTAAATGCCCTCTTGTTCTCTTTTCTTCTGTGTCAATGAATTTAGTGTTCAGGGAATCAAAGATAAGTTGCCTGAGTTCATTCCAGGACAAATGCCTGAGAAAAATAGAGGTTCCAATGAATATAAGGGAATGTTTATTATATACAGAAAAGTTTTCATCTGTTTTTCTTAAATTGGGTTGAAGGAATCTGAGCCTAGTTTAGATTGATTTTCAGATATGATAAAAAAAATAGTATCCCAGAGAGACACTGGTGTTTCAAACCAGTATTTTATTCTTTCAGAACATATTTTTGGGGACATTAATATTTACATCCTAAAAAAAATTAATGCCCAAAGGAATACTAGCTGACTAAATTTATGGAAAAATTATTTCAAATGTACTGTGTCCCAAAGGCTTTCATGTTAATGTGGTAGAACAAGAGCGACAATTAGCATGAAGTCTAGTTGCTTTCTGTGCTTGGGTGCTTGTCATCCACGAGAATTCTGGGGATGATTTATGGCCTGTGAAACCATCTCTGAAGCACAGTTATAGTATAGGAAACAATCACAAGTGTTTAGTGGTTACACAATTGGTTGCATTCATTTGACCTTGTGGACTGTGACTGTGTTAATCAGATTCCCGCAGGCGCACACATTGTTCAGGAATGCTTACCATTGAGGATTAAGGGCTAAGTTTCCATATTGATCTCATACATAATTACATAAATCAAAGCCAACCATAACAACTGAGAGCACACATAAAAGTTTACACCCCTTGAATTGCATTAAGCTTGAAATTAGGTAGCCGAATAGCACATATATCATTTCTGAGAAGTGTATGCCTAAGTTCTTACTAAGACTTAACAAAGAACACTAAATGAAAGGTTCTATCTTAATAAATGTTGCTGTAGACTCATGCCTTTGGAAGAAATTGGCTAAAAAATAGGAATGCCAGTGTGGAAGGCCACCATTGTTTTCCTGAGATTGATCACTTGATAATAGAAATTTTTAATGGTAGGCTTCCAAATTGTCCTGAAATCACTAAATAATTCAAAAAGAAAACGCAAATGTAAAATTTAGAACTCAACTCACTGAAAAGATCAGTCATGCTTTACTGGGCTTATAGTTTCATTCTTCAAGTCCAACATTGTTTTATAATAATCTTTTTAATATGTGTGGGAATTAATAATGTAAATTATTGTTGTTTTCTTAAAACCTCTGCAAATGCAATTGCATTCTGTGTTTACTAAAAAGAATATATAAACTGTAGCCATCAGTTCTCCTCTGTTCAAACTCATACTACTTGACAGTTCTAATAGGTTAGGCAGGAACCATTTACCATTCCAGGACCTTGATTCCTCCATGAATTCTGATCTATATAGTACATAGTTACCCTGTCCTTTGTAAGAGAGTTCACCAGATTTCTTGAATGGAAATAGGTCTCAGATTTCTATGATTTTCACTGCATTCTGTGTGAATGAATGGGGCTGGTGTTGACAATTCATATTTTCTGAATTGGTCAATTTGTTCTTGATAGGTTCTAGTTATTGTCTCATTTAACATTTTACCTTTAAATTATTTTATACATTTTCTGTGCATGTCTGTACTGTCTCCAGTATTTGTCTGGGTCAACTTGTAAAATGAGTAAGACAATGTAATTTGGGAAATGGCTTAGTACTTCTGTCTTACCTACTTCCATCTTTTTTGGCCAGCCTAGCATGCCCCAGCGGCAGGGCTGACACGTGATGCCAGGGATCAAACTGAGGTCCCCCGCGGCTGCCTAAGCTTGCCTAGACAGGTGCTTTAGACTGCTGAGCTATCTCTCCGGCCCTGTCTTAGATACTTCTGTACAGTATATGTATTGACACTGTTAACCAACTACAACAAACCAGGAAAGGATTAACTATTCTTTGAGTATTTGCCAAATACACCATTTTATATTTATGGTTCTTTGGATTCCATAGTTGGATATCTTTTTCTTTTTGACAGTTTTAAAGATCTTCTCTTCGCTAATTTTATGGTTGTAAGATAGGTTCACAAGTTGTTTCTCTTGCTGCCTACTTTCTAGTGGCATCTGATCTGTCACATTTTGGAAGCTTGTCTCCTTCCCCTTGATTTGGCAAGTTTTCCACCTTATGCTAATTGCTTTCCATGAGGGCAGCTTTTACTGTAACAGTCTGCTGTGAAAGCATTTCTTTTCTTCTTGCATCTGGCTTGTTTTTATGATTCATGACAAAAAATTCATCTTGGGCTTCTAATGGTGTGTTTTAAAATAGACTCCAGACCTTCTGTGGTTTATATTAAATGATTCCTTTTTACTTCTTTAAAAATAATGGCCGCATTTTCTTAAGCCCTCTTTCCTAAAATTAAATTATTTTCTATAGTATTCCTTCTTTTGCCAAGTGCAGAACCTAATTGGTGGAATAGTGGGGAGGCAGGAATGGCACCCCGTCTCAATTACTCTTCTCTCATTGCTGGGACAAATACCTGACACTCAAAATAAAAGGAGGAAAGGTTTATTTAGCTCACAGTTAACGAAAGTTTCAGTCCACACTTGGCTGGTTCGAAGGCAGACTGGCACATGGGAGAGAGCAGCCTTTCATGGTGGCAGCAAAGAACAAAAGCGCAAAGGGAGGACTAGCAGCAAGAGCGGTAACAGAGAGCAGACCTGTCTCCCTGAGGTTGCGTTCAGGCTATCCTCTCCAGGCTGGGTGTAGCACTCGTACCCATAATCCCAGCAGTACTAAGACCCATAATTCCAGGTTGACCATGAATTAATCTCAAACTCTAGAAGTCACTGCCCCATGACTGCATGAGGCTTTGGGGGGACACCTAGACACAAACCCTAGCAGCCTGCCATGGTCCCTTCTCAACTCTGTCTAGAACTAAGAACCCAGCATTACCAAACTGATGACCATCACATCCTTTATTCTTGCATTTGAATGTGTATTCTAGCTTCCTGTGGGAGGATGATAATAAAAGTCCACGTTATACTTACTCTTTTCAAGTGTTTCCCCTTTCGTAATATAGCATACTATTTCAGGTCTTCTGCTTTAAAAGTTACCCTGTCACCAGAAGGATAAGGCTCATACTCTTTAGTACAACAGTCAAGCCCTTTCATTGTCAGCTTTTAAACTCCTGTTCCCTCACTTACCTGCCACGTGGACAGTTCCTTCTCTATTGCGGTAGAGTTCCTCATAAGTGATAACATGTCATGAGCTCCTAGAGTTTTTAGAAATACTCTTTCGTCATCCACCCAAATCTTATCAACATGTTTTCACTTAAATGAAGACACTGGCTGTAGGCGTTTCACCACACCGAGTGCCCGTGATTTCCCCAAGCCCGTGGCCTCTGCCTTCTGTGTCATTCTGTCACGTTCTTCTGCGTGAATCCAGATGGGAGAGGCGCTGCCTCAGCCTTGTGCACGCGACGTCCGCACGCACCACGCCTTTGCGTAGGCAGGAAATTAACTGAAAGCTGTGGGCCCTACGGAAGCGTCACTACCAAGCAGTCAGTCATTTTTAAGGACTAAGGTCTCAATTGTTTTCTTTTTCTGTTTTTCCTTTCCTTGTCTCTTTCTTTTCTTTTTAATCTCTTTTCAGAGGAAAAAAGGGATTTTTTCCTTATTTTATATATTTCTGTATTCTGTTCTTATCTTTCATACAGATTTTTCTTCTATGTGCCAAGAAGCTTGTCAACTTATATACATCCTTATAAAGTATTGTAATTATACAGTAGAGTTTTCTTTTTTTTAATTTTAGGGAAGAGTCTACAGAGTATTCAGGGTCTCACTACGAGGTTGGACTAATAGTGATCCGCCTGTTTACAGCCTCCCGAGAGCTAGGATTAAAGGCACAGGCCACCACTCCCAGTCTTAATTGCTGTCTCAGTGCGGCCTGGGGGCAAGGCCGACACTGCAGGCCTGGGGTTCCAATCCTTGGCTCCTGTGCCTGCTAGCAGCCACCGCTGAGCTATTTGGCTGGTGCCATATACAGTAGAAATGTTATGGGATAAAATCTTCAAGTCATTCCTAACAGTAATTTTTAAAGTCCTATAGTGATCTAGTCAATGTAGTAGATATTGATTATATAGCAGGGAAATTGAAGATATCTCATTCATAAAATTTTTAACGTAATATGCGATGCAATTAGCAAAACATGATTGTAAATTATTTACTTTGAAAGCTTGGTAACTTCCAGTACATACTTCCATTCTTACACATAACCACGCATTAACATTTCTTATTAAACATAATTCAGTGTTTATTATTATTAAATATTAAAATGTCTCATTTGTGGATTTTCTGTAAGCTCTCCAAGGAGGGGCAATGCCTTTATTTTGCTTTGTGTTCTTGGTATTTGTGCATTACTTGCTTGTGTGTGTGTATGAATGAGTTCTACATTTTCAGCTCTTCATTTATTTAGTGAACTCTGGTACATTTATTTACATTACTCTGTTTTATTATTTAAATAGAAACTTCAATGAATACTACCTTGAATCCACATAAAATCATAAACCAGGAAAAGATGCTCAAGGAATAAATTATTCTTAAATCCTGATGTGACTATTCACATTATTTTATTCATTTGTTACAACTTCTACTGGATTTATAGCTATCTTGTCAGCTTGCTAATCCTTTCAGAATATCAAATCCCTTATATCCTTTCATATCCCACTTAGTCCAGAGCCTGGGGCAAGGGTGTTCTTATGAAAACATCAAAAGCTCATGGGTATCCCACTCATCTAGCGATTCAGAAAGTACCAGGGAATGCTCTGAAGGCAATTTGGGTGGTGAACGTTGTCAACCTGGCTTTCTATGGGGTGGTAGAGTGATTCAGAAAGGACCATTGGAGGAGGAACATTGCGTGCTAATGTATTCCAGGAGATGATGAAATCTCTTACCTTATTAACTTGGCAGTGGCGAGCACCTCTTCTGTACAGTGTAATTTCCTCTCTAAAAGACGCAAGGCATCTGTTCCCACTCAGGACCAAATGGAGAGCGGCTCATCTGCATCAGCCAGGCAGGCCTGCTCAGTGTTCAGCGTGCTTACTGCCCGGGATGTGCTCCTTATGCAGGCTGGCGAGCGCATCTGGAATTTCACGCTGCTCGCTGGAATTATAAGCACCAACCGTCTTCCTGAATTCAGTAGGTATGAGAAATTCTGATAAAGCTTGTGTATTCATACATATGCACACATATATTGAGGGGATTAATAGCAGTGTATTTTTTACTGAGATAAATTAAAAACATTTGAAGATTCATTGTAGTTTCCATTCATATGGTGAATGCATATAAATATAATGCAGTTTTGCTGGATCGCGTTCTCTGAGTAAGCATTTTGCGGCTTACTGTATCCTTCGGAAGATACAAGATATCATTATGAAAACGCAGTCCAGTTTTCTGACTCAAAATTTATAATGCACAATCACCGCCTGCCTTCTTACCCTTTCTTTGAGAAGATTCTTACTCAAAAGTAAAAGCTTTTGCTCTCGTAACTCACTAAACCGAGAGCAACTCCTAACAAGGTCCTTGCTTACGGACACTGACATTCATGTTCTTCGAATGTGTCAAGCTCTGTCTTTCTTCTTTCTTTTACTTCTCTGTGTTTTGATTTCTTGAGTCATTAGGAAAACTCTCAGGTGCTTTGGCATGGGTTGTCGTCAAAGTCCCCGGTGTCCTGCATCACAGAGACGCGGTTTCTCGCAGGGAAGAACGCCTCTGCACGTCCACACCTCCTTGCCCAGCCATCTGGGTGGCAGATGATGAATACAAGGGTTAGGTTGCTGTCCCCTCTTGGGGATCTGAGAAACAGATTGGAACGCAAATGCTGCCCTATTGATCCCTAATCTATTAATCTTCATTCCTCTGTCAAATTCTTTACAAATTTGGTTTCTGGTCTGATTTATTTTTTAAAGAAGAAACACATAATACCTATAACATACCATATGTAGGACATTTTCCATAATGTCCTCATTCTTTTCTAAAGTCCAGTTCTACCTTACTCCTCTTTTTAAGTGCTAAAGATCTGCTTCCTATGAAGTGTTGCTGGTTTGTTTTTCTTTTTAAGTTTGTCTAAGCCTCCACACACCTTTTTCTTAACCTGACCCACTTTTCTTCATGCCACCTGAAGGTGTAGATTTGTTTAAATGTTTCATGTGTGTTCTGGGCTCTCTGATCAAGAGTGTAAGCCATTTGATAGCAGGATAATTTCCATTTTGTTTTGTAATCCCAGTAGAAGGGATACAGTGGATGCTCAGGGCCAAGTGCTACGTAGGAAGACAATTTTAGTAGCTATTTTTGAAACAGTTTACAGGGTAGTGGAGTAGCAAGTAATCTGAGGCAATGAAAGGAATAAGAAAGGGTGACTAGCTCAGGTAAAATATGCACAGAGATTTCTCACTGACTGCATAAATCTGGGGCAGGTGCTTCGGAAGTTTAAAAGATACAATAATGATACAAAGTTATAATTCCTTCATGGCTGTCTTTTAATGATAATTTTATTGTACTTTAATATAATAATACCCATTAATTTGATGATACCTTTTAGCGAATGGTTAATAAATATACTTATTTATTTATCCTGTGTATAGTACATTCACATAAATAAATGCATAGTTACAAAGTGGTGTTAACAATATATTCTCAGTATAGATTTAAAGTGTTATTTTTATGGGATCCTTTGAGTCCCCATTTACAATCTGCCTAAGATTTTCATGGCCTAGGTGGCATTATAATTCATAGAAAAAGAAAGTTGGGTGCACACCTGTAATTCCAGCTGTGGTGCCATCTGAAGATCACAGTGGATTTGAGGCAAGCCTGGACTATCAAGACCGTGCCCCCCCCAAAAAAAATCCCTCAAATAGCAACTTACCTATATTCCAAAATTCTATGACTCAATGGGATTACATGAGAATATTGCTCCAAGTATAAGGGATTAGTTTTTAGTTGTGCTTAAAATAATTTCAGGTAGCATACCTTATTTGATGTTTTAAAAGTATATATATGTGTATATATATACATATATATATGTATATGTATATATTTATTTATTTATTTGTTTTGTATTTTAGGGAAGGGTCTATAGGGTTTTCAGGGTCTCACCACTAGATCGGACTCATAGTAATCTTCCTGTTTACAGACTCCCAAGAGCTGGAATTGCAGGCGTGTGCCACCACGCCCAGCCTTAATTGCTGTCTCAGCATGGCTGGGGGGCGCGGTGGGAGGGCTGGCACAGCAGGCTCAGGGATCGAACCCTGGCCCCTGTGCCTGCTTGCCGGTGTTTTAGTCGTCTGAACAGTTTGGCTGGCCATATATTTATTTTTGAAGCAAGGAATGCTGTGTAGTTTATTAAATATGAGGTTACTTAGAATTAAAGCTTAAAAATAGAAAATTCAATGTAAAATATGCAAAACACAATGTTAAGATGTACATAGATATGAAAAATTTATAATTATGGTAATCAAATTGCAGTGTGGAAAAATGAATTTATATTATACATGTCATAAATGTGAAACATTTATAAGAAGAAATAAGGATTCTGAGGTGTTATGGCTATTTAAATATATGGGGTTTGAAGAGTAAACTAGAAAGTATTTCATAAATATTTTTGTTAAAATTAATTTCAATCATAACATCAAAATGTATAGTTTCAACTTAAATATTTTATAATAGGCTATACACATTTCCCTTATAGTCTATAACATCTATGCAGTCTTCACAATATTTACATAGCATAGAGGAAAATCTAGCTCTTAATTACATGACATTTATATTTACTCTTAGAATTAATGTAATAGATTCCAGATAGAAATTTAAGATGATTTGTAAAATGACTTTTATTTTAAAAATCTCAATATTTTTTCTATAGTCTGACAAAGCTTGACTTTTGGTCTTTGATCCTCGTTACAAATTTAATTATGAACCTAAGCAGTTGAATTATATGGGGCAATTTATCCAAATGTAAAAGAGGTGGCTTCAGTAATAAACTCAGTAATGTCCTTGGGTCTAATTAACTGAACAGTCAGCTTTATTTACAGGTCAGAATACAACCCAAGAATCCAGAGAAAATTTGGCAGTGCCTTTCACGCCTTCTCGGTAGCTCTGGTAGAACCGAGCAGGAGTTGCGCAGTGAGAGTGTGCTAACGCTGAAGCTCGCTTTTCCCGTTGGCCCTGTGACCACATGCTGAATGTGAGAGATCCTTAGCCAGAGACACAAATAAATCATCTCTGTCAGAGTAGTAGCCCACTGGGTATCCCTTACACAGCCTTTGGTTAAAGAGATAGGAAGAACGCATTGTTCTGGGTCACATAGGAAAGTCTCTGAAAATGGATTCTTCACTAACTGGGAAATCGTTTGCCTCTACAATTCCCAATCCTTTTACTTTGAAAGTTGCCAAATAGGAAAATAATTCCTGCTTCTAGTAATCGTGAACATTTACTAGATAGCATGTGAAAACTGCCTCATAGAAATACTTTATTTATTTATTTTTTTTTGGTGGAACTGGGGATTGAACTCAGGCCCTTGCGTTTGCCAAGCAAGTGCTTATTCTACTGAGCCATCTCCCTGGACCCCTAGAAATACTTTATATATGCGCCATATTGCTGTTACTGGAGATTCATACATCTGTGAATGATGCCTCTTACTGGCACCTAAAGTCACCAACGTTTCCATTGATGTTTGTGTATTTCCAGCTTGTCCCCAGCTGGGCCTCCATACTAGATCATTTGGAATTTTTATCTCATGTTAGCTGTTTCCTATCTCTGCCTCTCAAGGGCCTGCTGTACTTCCCAGAAAACCTTGTTGGCAGCCTACACATTTTCAAGGGAGTTCATATGGTTATTTACAGTTCTCTCTAATAAAATAATGACAGGTAAACATTAAAATAATTTCAAATTTCAAGTCAGCAAGAAATGACTTTCAGTACTTTTAAAAATATAATATTTAAATCCAAATTAACTAACAAGGACTATGCATGTAGTGCCTCATCATTTAAAATGCTGCATGTAATTTATCTCATTTTCTGGCTAAATTTCAAAGGCCAAAAGGGAATGTTTTGTAAATAATGTGTATATTCAGATAAGACATGGTCTCCCAAACTGAGTTCTAGAAAATTATGTTTCTAGACATTTCTACACGGTATTGTTAGCACTCACTCGGCTCCCTCTCCTAGATTAAGTCAGCCCAGAGATTGTATTTACTCCTGGACCACTTACTTATTTCATGCTTACTCAGATTGATTCTTTGGGTTCTGTAAGTACGTAAGGCACAATTCCCCACCTTCTCTTCATTACTGAAAACCCACGAGTCAATGTCAGATGACCAACACAACTTTTCTTCTGTCGCTTATGGTAGGCCAACCTTGAAGCTATCATGCAGTCTAGAAAATTATGTAGCTGAGTGCCCAG
>NDGN011481290.1:0-39615 GCA_002564285.1 Tympanoctomys barrerae
AACCGCTGAAAGAAGAGCTGGGTGTTGCGTCTTCCTTGCCGGCGAGGTTGCGCGCGACACTATACCATGAATGAGAGAGCAAACTTTGTGGGATATAATGTGATTCTCTGCATGAGATGACAGGACAGCCCCATTTGAGGTTGACTCTGTACTCAGATCCCAATTGCAAAAGGAGCTGTACATTCTACTGTGTCTTGGGATACATTTGAGGCTCTATGGGTTTCTTGCAGAGGAAATTTAATAGAGAATATTAAGCACTCACACACACCAGAGGTGAAAGAAACTGTAAATTACTTGCTATCTGTTCTCCCTGTTCTTTATGTGGGACATTGAACAAGAAGAGCCCATTGGGTTCCTCTCCTATGACATTCCTGTTAGCCCAAGGCCTTCTCCACTTGGCAACTCCTTTGGGACTTATGACTGAGGTAGACCAGCGGGTCTTGTCCAGTTTTCCAGTGTCAGATATATGATCTCCTCTAGTGTCTGTAACATTACCTCTCTGTTGTATCCTTAGAAGCTGCTACAGGTCAAGTTACTTGTTTGGAAATTTTGGAAGTGGGGCTGTGCTGCTGCTGATAAAGATGGCACAGCATTCAGAAATCCCTAGCTCCTCATCATGGCCACCATATTACAGGACATTTTATTCAATGTGTTTAGGAGACCAAAATCCTCCCTGTATCACTCATTAATTCAAAAAGCATGGTAAGACTTTTTAAAAGTGAGAACACCTAGACAAATGTGGGGAAGCTTTCTATACACCATGTAGTGAGCTCAGAATCATGAATAATGCAGAGATAACATCACACTGAACACCAATATCTTGTCCATATATGTTCGGAGAGGGAGAGCTGTAACATGCAGCGTTTTTTTTTGTTTGTTTGTTTGTTTGTTTTTTTTGCCTTTACTTGCTTGCACATGCCACAGGTTGCTTCTATGCTAATGGAAGAAATGTTGTGTGATCCAAGGAAATGCACATCACAATTCCAATAGTGAAAGCCTTATTTGAATCCCGGAACCCTGTGTGTGTGGCACTTCTGGGCATTAGGCTTCCTATCCCTGAACTTTGCGTTCATTAAAATGAACAAGCTAAAATTCTGGTCATGCTTTCATTTATAAAATCGAAATGAGAATCCTACCACTTGTCTGCTGGTATATTTCCTAGTGAATCCTGATTTCTTGTCACTTCCTATTCTCTATTATCTGAAAAGGACTAATTCCATTGAGAAGATCGTGGAAAACAACAAGGATGCCAAATTCAACACATCTGGTTTATGAACAGATAAAAGCAGGTATCTGACAACCAATCATGTCAGCTTTGCTAGAAACTAGAGGAGGGGGAAACAAGACCTGCAAAGAACTGCTGCCTAAAGGACAGGAACCAATGTAGGCCCAGGCTAGACCTTCAGAGGAGACAGAGCTCCTCATGTCCCTTGAACCTGACTCTCAGACATACCATCTCAGATCTGATTGACAGCACATTCCTCACGAAATGAGCAGGAATGAGGTGCATAAATAGGACTCTGGTTCAACTTCACCAATAGAAAACAGGTGTCCTGCCTTGAAAAAGCAGGCAGGTGAATATAACATTGCAACAGTAATCAGTTATAGGCAAGAGCAAATCCTCTCTGGAGAGCTGAATGGTTGATGTGATCCAATTCAAAACTTCTTGCTTCCTGTGTGCCAAGTCCCACCCATTCCTGGAGGACCCCAACCTATACCCCACTGTGATAGCAACAGTACTTCAAGAAAAGCCTCCAGAGTATTGGGAAGTCAAGAGGTATCATGTAGGAAGGTCAGGCAGCTCCATTATGAGAGTCACAATGGGGCCACTTAGAGCTGTACACTGGCTGCTCCAATAGGGTGTCCAAGATTTAGTCAACTCAGCTTCCCCTAGATGCAGAAAGGGAAAATGTCTTACAGTAAAAAAACAAAAAAACAAAACAAAAAAAAAACCACTGGAAGCCAGCTGACTTTGATTGATCTTTATAGAAGTGAAAGAAATAAGAGTGGAAGCTAGAGAAGCTCATAACATTCATTATTCACTAATGAAGCTAACAGCATGTGTGTGCATCCTGTAAGGATGACATAAGCAAAATAGGCTCATTCCATAAAGAGATTGCAATGTACCCCAACTTTTAAAGAAACATTTTGATGTGCACAAATCCATAGGCCACAGAATAAGAAATTTGACAGCCATGAAATTTGCAGAAATGCCCCAAGAAATTGACATAGCCAGGCCATGAGGTGAGGCCATATGTCGTTAAATTCCTAGAGCATCTTGTTTGGAATGGATGTCTGTCCATTCAGAATTTTTCCTGTGTCATTGGGCAGATGCTTCTGAGAGTGAACTTGGATTTTGACTACTGCTTAGTGATTATTGATCTAAAGTCTTGAGTAAACAGAGATTACCCACAATCCCCTTTTGATTAATTCACCTTTCTATCATTGTAGTTTTAATCTTCTAATCTGAGGCAGTACTTGGTGAATCAGCACATAGGTCTCATACTCAACTCTTGCTCTCTCCTTGGCAGTGGATAGTATGATAATATGAGGACCTGTCGCTGCACAACTGTTTTCTGCTGCACATTAGAGGTGGGCTCATGATCTGCCAAGCTTTCCCCTGCACAGAGAAATTATCTGTGTGAGATACAGATGAGTAAGAAAAATCAGGGTGAAACAATCATGAAAATTCACAGCATGCTCAAAGTATCATTTACTAAACATGCAATTCTTGGGTTGCCCTGACAGTGTTCTCAATCCTGCTGTGATCCTGATGACCCCAGATCAAACCTCAGTTTCCTCTACATGTCCTTCCAATTGAGTCATTGCTACCACTGTGTTGTAAAGTTCTAGCAAGTGAGGAATGAGAACAGGGAAGGCCAATGAGTGGTTACATTTTCTATGTTGTTTTTCAAATATAAAATATTTTCTTTCCTGTCAATTGTAAGTTTGTTGACCAAGGTTCATTTACAGAAAATATTATCAATGAAATTACTGCAGTACTGCAGGAGCCCCTAAACGTGGCTAGAATGAAGTTCCTGGCACATTTTCCCAGAAGTTATTGGTAGCTTACAGCTCCTCCATGTAGTGAAATGATTTCTTAAGGTATCACTTCTTTAAAGGTCTCAGCTAGAACATCAAAGTCTTCTAGTATTGTGGGTACATGAGTTGTAATACAGACTTAAAAATGGAAAACTACGTAACTATTATTCTTTCCAAACAATAACATGAATTCATTCCCTATGAAATGCCTGCATTTCTGAAACCCAACGACTTCCCTGTAAGGAGTTTCTTTAGAATGACAGCACATTGAGCAGAGTGAAAAAAATGTTCTGCTGAGGGGTAGGAGAAGATTATTCCTTCTGCTTCCCTGTTACAGATTTAAATTTACTATAATCAAAGCAGTTTAAGACAGTAGAATGTGTTATTCTTCACCATTTTACAAATAGGAAACTTGAACACAGAGGACACTTCATGTATATGAAGTGCAAACTTTTGGCCTTTTTATGCTGGAATCTGTGGCTGTTTGCCAGTAGTATACCCGCACACATCTGTTCTTGTATATTTTCAAATTACTCTTGCAATATATGTGGTGAGTTCAATTTTCAATCAGGAGCAGGGGACTTTGCACTTTGAACACCAGAGCAACCACTGTGAGAAGGCACCCTGGCACCTTCTCAGGTGGCTCCCAAGGTCCTGCCACAGCCAGCAGATGCTCCAACATCTGGGACAAACTGTCAGGCTGGGAGTTTCTCCTCACTGAGGTCTTCCTACTTCAGGTAGAGAGAGATCTTGTTTCTGGGTTGATCTCATGAGCTTACTTAGGTGCAGATCTCAGAGCATATGGTAACAGGTGGTGAGGGTCACACCCTCTTGGGCCCAACAGGCCAAGGAACACACAGCTCTGTGACATATGACAAGATGACCAGGGACTCAGCACACTCTCAGGGAGAAACTGCTGATGTCCAGGAAAAACGAAGGGCAAGACAGCAAAACACATGATCTCAGAAATGATTTCTCAATAACGTGAGCTGTGAGGGAAAGTTGGGCTTCTTTTAGACCCAGTCCCACAGTAACCTACAGAGAGAGTGGCTGAAAGTGGAAACCCAGACCCTAAAGGACCACAAGTCAGGGTGGATCTTTAGTGTCTGTGGTGTTGTCACTTCACCTGAAGCAACAAGGATACAGCATTGACTAAGATACAGACAGAACAAGATTTACCATCAAAAGATGCTAATGAGCAGAAAGTGGGCACACTCTGTCTCCCCAAGTAGGGAGATAAAAAGCCCCTATTTTCTTTTTGGGATTTGTGCCAAATATTATAGCACATATCAATTAGGGAGAAACAAAGGCCTTCTGAAGTGTCTGGCACTAGGAAATAGGGTCATGTTCCTAGTAGAACTTCTTCCCTGCTGGGTGATCCCTGCCTACTTGGAAGGTAGGAAAACATGGTATAGACTCCACCTTTAGGCTTCTGCTTTACCTGTTGAAAGGATCTATGGAGAAGATCACACCCGAAATCAGACACAGTATCCAATGACCGTCCATATGTTACAGAAAAACTTTGGGATGGAAACTAGAGACTTCCATGGGGTGCAGTTCCACATGGAAGGTACACTGCATCTGCCCTGCTTGTCTTATCCTCTGGCTTAGAGCTGATTACTGCAGAGTGACAAGGTCAGACTTGCATCACAGCTGCCTAGTTAAACACCTTGAACTGTGAGCCACCAACCTTTGGAAACACATCTGTGCAGAGCATCTTGATGTTCATAGAAGCTAGCAGCACAAGCCTCACCCATAACTGCAGCCTTCATTCTGAGAAGAGCAGATGGGCCTGCTCTTTCTAGCAGGAAGCAATAAAGGGGCAGATCCAGCCCATCCTGCACCTAATGGGGTGACACCCACTACGCCGTCAACTTGTCTCCGATCATGGCTCTTAACTAAGCCTACTTAGGCTTGAAGATTGAAAGATGAGCTCCCTGGAGTGGAGACAGCAAATGCAAGGGCCTTCAGATGATGCCAGAACAAAAATACAAAACACTGCTACATCACTTGCTTTAAAAAATAATCATATAGCTAAATCCAACAGTTTTGGGGACTCCAGAAGGTTTTCCATGGCTGCTGTAGTCACGCTAACATTAAGTTCAGTGGAATCCATGGAAAGATTTAAGACACTCAATATCAGCCGGTATCAGAGCTCTGAGACATGTGGGTAAAACCTCTGCCCCAATGTAAAGAAACTGATAGAAATTTAAGACAGGAATATACTCAGTCACCAAAACTGTTGTTTTTGTTCATTGGAAACTATTCAAAATGCTTTCTAGTTAGTGATAGTATCCCAAAATTGTGACAATTTGAATTTCTAGAATTTTTGGAGTGCAATATTCCAAATACACATGGCCTAAATAGAGACCTGTGGTAAAGATCTACAGCCACATTTAGGGTGACAATTGACCATGTTACTCATGTCATGGCCCCAAGGACACTGACAATAAAATTTTTTTTAAGAGAATGCCAATTTGTAGTATAGAGCTATAGTCACCCAAAGCCTCTTTCCACTGATAGCCTTGTCATTCAGATACAAATTTGCATGGACTTACTGAAACAAAAAAATTATGAGCTCCAGACAGTACTGTACAGTCTAGCAACAGGGGTTTGTAGTCCCAGCTGAACTATCCTACCAATTCAATATCATTATTATACTCGCCATATAATTTTAACTAAAGCAACTATTTTGGACAATGCTTATGCAGAGACAGAAATCTAACCCTGATGTATGGCATAACCTGCTCCTACCAAAAAGGCCACCATATTGGACCATGTTCTAGTCAAGTGGCACAGGACCAGGTATGGGCACAGCTGAAAGATATGAACAATTTCTTTCAATGGTATCATTTATAAAAGGGAGAAAACCACTACAAGATTAGCCAGACTTCTTGGTTGCTCTGCAAGATTCACTAATCCCAGTATCATTTCCAGGAATTGGCATGAAACCTGCAAAGAAGGGATGACAGCATAAAGCAGTACCTTGCCCATAAGTGTTAAGACAAGGATATACCTACCTTCCTGGTGATATTGTTCTTTTATTTATATCCGTTGGCTTGCTTTGAATTACCTACCACACCCAACTTTGTGCTCATCCAATCCTCAAGTTCTCTATAATGTTTTGTAGTTTTCTGAATATAGGTCTTTAAAATTTTGTGGTGAGATTTATGACTACTTCATATTTTAGTGCTCTTGTAAATGATGTGTTATTTGTCTGTCACTATCAAAATACAACTGCTTTTAAATAAGCTATTTATTAAAAAGTAACATTTCCATTAAATCTGTTCCTGTAGTTTTGTGGGACAATATATGGCATCCTGTGAACACCTATAGAAATCTCCCAGGGCCTAGGGATGTGGTCTTTCTAGAGAATCATGCTGTAGTGTCATCAGAACCCCAAAGGAGAACTAGTGGCCCAGCAGTGACACACTTTACATGGTGTGGATCTCTTCCTACCGAACCATGGCCTCTGAACCTCAACTAGAGCTGCCTGGGCGTTTCTTCTGTTGGTACCCTACCTGCCCTGTGCACCCTCTGCAGTAATAGTGATCTGGAAACTTTTTCTAAAGACTGAACACACAGTGTTCTCTCTGGCTGTTATTGGCAAAATGGCCCTCACTGCTTTGACCCTGGAAAGCCATGCCTAGGAAGAGAATAGCCTGATTTCCTTGCTACATGGAACAGCAGAATAGTTGCCCAGGAGGCTATAGTGCCTGAGCATAAGATGTTCACCCTCCACTCCGAACTGCCTTGGGATGACATCTCATCCTCCAATTCACTGAATCTTAGAGGTTTTCATCGAGAAAGAAAAAGCCAGACTCACTGGCCTGATAGCTCATGAGAAACCACACAGAGTGAGGGTCAGCATCTGAGATGTATATATGTTCAGGATCCTTATAGGACAGCCTGGGGCACAGTTGGAGTGAGACACAGAGCCATTGGTCCTGCTTGCAGATGTGATTCTGGTGATACCATCCAGGGCTAATCCCCGTTTATTCATGGCATAATCAAATGGTCATGTCTAGGCCTTCCTGTATTTGGAAGTGAGGTTCTAATGTAAATCCAATGTTTCCCACTGTTCTTGGCATATAGATTATATGAACAATTTTCCTTCCATGTCACCTGTTTCACAAATAATTTCATAGTTGTTTCCTGCCTACTTAAACTCATTTTCCTTCTCCAAGTACAAACCCCCTTGGCAAGATGTGATTTTGTTTTCCTCATCACCCCCCCTTCTGAGATCAGAAAACAGTAGAAAGGAAGAACATCCACAAGGAAGATGTTGGATCTCATACTTTCACAAGCATCAGGGAAATCTGTAAGTGAAGAGCTTTGAGTCTCCTAAGAGATTTGGAGCCGACGCTATATGGAAATTAGGAGTGGCTCCTGTCCAAAGCAGAGAAATTCATGCACTGACAGTATAGTTCATCACACTTTGACTCTGCCTGCAGTCATAGACAGAAGATTCCACTTTTGTAGGAAAGGAACTATGGAAAAATCCGCATTGCTGAACATCTCACTTGCCATGAAACACAGTAGAGACACCTGGACACTATTTGGGCTGACAATTCTTAAGAGCCAATTCTTGAGGAAGCGCATGCCTGTAATGCCAAGTTGCACCTGCTGCCAAGCAGTTGACAAGGTCAGGGCTCAATATGGACAGAATTCTTCCCTAGTGCCACCAGTACTGAGCATAGTTGACAAGGCCACTTCTGCTTCAGCTTCCCTAAGAGAGTTCTTTAGTCTCATCTGTGTCCAGGTTGGCTCAGAGCCCACATAGCAAGGAGATAGGGATTTACTCTATTTACATACTCAGCTCAGTTACACTTTTCTTCTACCTCTAAGGGACATGTCTGTCATGTGAAGGAAAAATGTAAATCTTGAGCAACAAAATGTGCCTGCTAACTATGTGGTTGTTTCATAAAGTGTCCCACATATTGGGGCTCCCAAAGGACAGTGACTTTACTCAGAATTCATGGTGGTGGCCAAGTCTTCAGCAGATCTGACCCCTTCCCTCTGTCATGTCCTGCCTCTTCCCCTTTCTATAAGCGTTGAATCCTAAAAATTGGATGAGTTTCACCATCTTCAGCCATCTTGTTCCTGTAGAAAGCCATAAAGGCACAGGTCAAGAGATGTAAGTCAATAGAGAGGCTCCAGGTACAGGCCCATCCTGCAAACAAGTGTTCCTGTCTTCCTCTCATTCTGTGTGTGAAATGTGATTTTCAATCCTCCACGTCTCTGAAAGACCAGGGTGGAGCTGCATATGGAAACCTACAGGTGAGTAGGCAAGGCTTCTCAAAAGCCACTGCCTCCAGCAAAGGACTATCCAGGGCCCTTCCTGAAAGCATCAAAGACCTAGCTATTATGTTTCTCCTCCTGGCTGTAGCTAAAGCATGCCTGGCTTCGGAGGCAGGCTCTCACTTGCCATCAAACACAGTAGTAACAGTCCACAGATAAGATGAACCAGACATTTTTTTCCTTATTTCTGCTGCAGAAATTGATACTGTGTAGCACACTTATTTCCAGAAGAACAGATTGCTCCATCATGTCATTTTTTTTATTTCAAGGAGGGTCTACAGGGCATTCAGAGCCTCACTACTAAATAGGAATCATAGTGACATAGCCTCCCAAGTGCTGGGATTACAGGTATGTGCCACCATGCTCAGTCTCAATTGCTATCTCAGTGCGCCCCGGGCATTGGGCCAGCACAGCAAGCCTGGGGACCGAATCCCAGGCCTCTGCTCCTATTTGCAGGTGCTTTAATCTGCTGAGCTATTTGGCAAGCCATTAATTATGTTATTTCTATTTCAATAGATGATTACATTTTCAGGGTTGGGGCGATGGCTATTTGGACACATGCTCATTTTCTTATCCACAACAGTGTCACAGAGTCAGTTTCCTTACAATGCATTTAGATTAGCATGCTGGTTTATTAGCACCCTCCTGAGTATCAAAGCGACCCTATGCCTTCCTCTTAATCGACATCCTCATCACCTTTCCTGGCATTAATAATATAAGACAATGAGACAAGGGGATCTATTTATTAACTCAGTAGAGGATTTCTCTCTGTGGATGAACAGCTTATGACATTGATGGGTAATTTCATTCTTGAGACTCCTAAAATGATCATCTTCATTTTACCAGAAACCACCCCTGTGAAATAAAACGTACATTCCAAGGGGACTTTGATCTTTCACCCACAACCTGCATGTACACTAAGGGCAAAGATTGAGCTTCTTTCAGAACTGTGTCCCTTTCAGCCATGGTGACACCAGCCAAGGCTCTCAATAGTCACCAACTAATTCTAATTTACCTAGAAAATGAGAAGTGTGAAAGTTAAGAGAAAGTAATGAAATTCTTCAATAAATAATCCCTTGTCAAACCAAACATTTCCTGTAAAACCCAGTGCAGAAAACCAGGACTTCCTATTTTGTAGAGGATGTAGACATGGCTCCATAATTCTTGTGGAGAAGATGGAAATCAAATCTGAATTGCTTAGACACCAAAAGTACTTAAAATAGTTCTGGCATTACCATAACCAACTCTCTGGCTGCTGCACCACATTGAATAATTGTTGAATATCATTTCTTCCTTTGTCTTTTCTCTCCTTTGTGTCTTGGTAGAGTCACTGTTCAAATGAAAAATTGAAGCAACAGATCATGTAAATCTGAATGACTCATGTATCAAGTCCTCAACATTTCTTTTCATTCCTCAATAATGGAACACTTCACTGACTTAGAGCTGCAGGACTCAATATTTAATGTTGCCTACCGCCTGGCATTCTGAAGTGCTATGAGTGTTCCCCAAAAATTTTATCCCAAAGAGAGGGTCTACTGAGGCTCAGAGAGTCAGGTCGTTTTCTACAGGCTGTCACAGAAGTAATTACTGGCCTCTGCCTAAGCCACACAGCTTAAAAGTTCTAGCAATGCTGTATCAAATGACCCAGATACAACTTTTGGGAATTCTGTTTTATTTTCTGAGGCTATTGAAGGAGGCAAGATACTCATGGACAGTTCAATATACGGAATACCCCCTTGCTAGCTTCAGGTGACCTTTACTCATAATGCGTGTGACTCCAGTGGTTAGGGGGAGCAATAATTACAGTGTGAAGACTCATGAAAACAAGGGTCAGTTCTGATTCTTCTAAATGTGGGAGGTCACTTTTTGGACGTTTAAGCCACATGGCCTATTTCTGCTATGAATAATGGAGCTCCCTTCCATATCAGTCATGTTCCAATGTAAGGAAGTACTCAAGACAAATTGAAAATAGATCCCCAAACATTCACAGCTGCTGAAGTATGGACAACTAGTTCAGAGATTCTATAGGATCAACATGGAGAAGATGCATGGATTCAGGGATGGCTGCAAGGATGGCTTTAAGTGAAGTAAAGCTAGTGTCACAGAGTAGCTGTTCTCTTGCTGATAAAGAAAACTCAGTGCAAGAGGATATTGTCTGCCAAAATTCTACCTCATGAGCTCTGGTTCAGATCCCCAAGTTCCTTCAACCATTTGTTTTTCTCCTTCTTATTAGAATGGGGCTTATCCTTTTTCAGTATCTTTCTGAAAAACTTGTGATGAAATGTTTGCCCTAGGGGAGATGTTGAGTAAGAAATAAGGTCCATGAGCTAGAAAGCCTTAGCCAACAAAGGTAGTCACCCCATGCTCCCCTCAGACACTATGATGTTTGAGGTGAAGCTCATGGAGCCTTTGCCTAAAGCTGCTCCCATCCTGATATGACCCAGTGGAAACTGCACTACTGTTTCTTCTTATGGGGGCCTAAAGAATTTGCCAGCCAAGCCCAAGCTCTGAAAAATAAGTCACTGCTGCAAGGCAAACAACTCCGTATCTACAGAATCACACACACTAGTAAGACAATTTCTTAGCAAAATTCTACCTTAATTGTGGTTCTTTAAAATTAAAAGAAATGATGAAAAACATTAGAATGATCCTGTCCATGATCTCTAATAGCTTCTCAAAGTGCTGTCAGACTCTGGAGAAACCTGTAGCTCCATTGAGGGAACACTGCTGTATCGAAGAACAAACTATAATGTGTAGCCTGCTGATTATGTAACATCATCTTAGCTGGTGAATGAAATGGATGTTATGTTTGTCCTTTAAAACTTATTCCACACATTTTCCTTACTGGTATCCCACAAGGGAACACTAAACTTGTAAAAAAAAATGCATTGTATCTACCAACAGTGTCAGTAATTCTAGAGCATTCTGTCTCATGCACATACAGCTCCCAAACAGACTTGGTATTGAAGGCCACACAGATTTTGTGAGCAGTAGAATTCCCAGTGCCAAACTTCATATGGCCCCTTGAGAAACTGTAGTTACAGTCAAGGAATGGAAGAAAATGGATCTTGACCTACAATGTAGAACTGAACTCCGCAAAGGACTCTACCCACCCATAGCCTGCTGCTGCTCACATAGTCCCCAATGGGCTTAGGACTGAAAAGGCTCCACTCTCTTCAGTTCTAGCCATGAACCTCAGAGTTGGTGGTTAGAGAGTCTTGTGCTCCCAAGTACGTTGTCCTTCTCAGAGTCATGAGTACTCTCTCCATCTCCTTTACCTAAAGCTATTGACCAAGGACACCATGTTAGGCAACACTGAATGAGGCACCAAAAAAACAGTCTCAATTTTTTAGCTGACCCAATATTCACATACTCCTAGAATTTAGAGAAAATGTACACCTGATAGACAACATGTAGGGGTCAATCTAGGTCTCTGCCTGCCCAGTGAGCTCAGAGAAGCATGATTCCACTGCCTCCAGAACACACACCTGAATGTCAGCCATTTTGTGCAAGAGATTGAGACACAGAAATACCCACTGGTAATTTCTGCGCCATAATTTTCTCTTCTTTGTTTACCTGTAATGTAGAATTTAGATAAAATTAATAAGTTAAGGAACTGTGTGGCTTCAGCCAAACCATCTGCAATTTGCTCGAAAGATGTCAGCCCTGAGTCCCCAGTTTCCATATATTGATGAAAAACAGGACAGCTACATTAAGAAACCTGCAAAATAAGTGGCCATCCAGAGAGTGTCAGCCTAGCCTGAGGAGAAGAAAGGTCAAAGGGATGATGGAGATTGTTGCCGCAGATAGCCAGCAGCTGGGGGGTTGTGTAGAACTGGTAGATATTGGGAAACAAAAGTTCCCTGATGGCTCAGAGATACCTCTTCCTAGCATTCAGTGGGGCAAATTAGACTGTGGTTCACAGAAGATGACACTGTTTATTTACAAGCATCTGGATGTGGAGCCTGTGGCCCTGGAGGATGGCTGTGATAGTGAGCCCTTCACCTTGGTGAAGCAAAATGGCAAGTTGTATGAAACAGGTTCAACTGATAAGGGACCAGTGGCCGGCTGGATGAATGCCTTAGAACCATATCAGAAGACAAGTCAGCAGATTCCTGTCATTGTGTGATTCTGCTGCGAAAGTATGGACAAGTCTCATGCTGAAGGCCTGCATGAGCTTATTTTTGCCCAGAAAGACACCTTCTTTAAAGATATGGACTATGTTTGCATTTCTGACAATTACTGGCTGGGTAAGAAGAAGCCATGCATAATGCATGATCTCAGGGGCATTTGCTACTTCTTCATTGAGGTGAAATGCAGTAACAAAGACCTCCATGGTAGCTTATTCCATGAGGCCATGACACATCTCATTTCATTGATGGGCTCTCTGACAAGCAACAAGGGGAAAATTCTCATCCCTGGCATCAGTGAGGCTGTTGCCCCCTGAAGAATGAAGAAGAGGAAGTTTACATTAGCTTTGATATGAAGAAGATTGCCAAGGACATTGGGCTCAGATCCTTCTGCACAGCTACAAATAAATCTTTATGCACCAATGGCGGTACCCATCCCTCTTCCTTCAAGGCATTGAAGATGCTTCTGTGGGTCTGGGGCCAAGACAGTGATACCTAGAAAAGTGATAGGCATGGTCTGCATGAGACTCTTGCCATACATGATCCCTGAAGCTGTCATTGAGCAGGTTACAAGCTACTTAACTAAGAAGTTTGCTGAGCTACACAGCCCCAACAATTTTAAGGTCTATATGGACGATGGTGGGAAGCTTTGGGTATCCGATTTCAACCACCCACATTATATGGCAGGGAGAAGAGCCCTAAAAACAATTTTTGGTGTTGAACTAGACTTGACCAGGGAAGGTGTAAGTATCCCTGTGACCCTGTCCTTGCAAGAGGCCACAGGCAAGAATGTGATGCTCTTGCTAGGGTCATCAGCAGATGATCCATCAGGAAGCCAATGACAAGGACCTGTCCATCAACAAATGGCATTACTGCAGTATCACTGAGACTCCTGCTTATACAGGAGGAACACGTGGATGGATCTACCCTCAAGAAGCTACCCTCCTCTTTTTGGAATGGTTTGGCATTGAAATAGCTTCTTTAAGGCATCATTCCAGGTTTTTGCAGGGTGACTAAGCTCTGAGAAGTAGCTCAAGGTAAACAGTAGCTTGCATTTGTTTGATAAAGGGCTTCATGATGAATACCAAACACACTATTTTATTTAATCAAGAGCCATGAAGACGATGTTAAAGGAAACACTTTGTACAATAGCTCCAATCCAAGGTATGAGCATATTTGTAGAACGTTGTATCACCATTTCAAGGAATGCAAAGAGCAGCACCTCTACCAAGACAAATCTTTTATGTTCTTCAAAACCTTTGTGAAAGGCAAAGAGCTAGATGACTGTTCACACATGAGCTCTTAAGTGTTAAACAGTCATCTCACAAGTTTCCTTTCAGGTGTCAGCATAGAAATTGTAGTATACATGGCTTTGAGCACCTGTGCAATACTCGAGTGCATCATTTATCTCGCGATAACAAGCCTTCCCATGGATCTGGCTCTTTCTGATTCTTCCTGAAAATTTTCTTCTCATATTCTTAGTAAGGACCCTTTGCTTCTTCTGTTGAAAAGGTGGCTTGATAGCCTCATTTCTGCTTCAAGCACCCTCAGGCTTAGCCCCTGAGAGTCCCTTTCCAGTGAGGGTACATGATCTGCTGTCAGGGAGCAGAACACTAACATCGTGGGGAATACATAGCAGTATCTGCTCTGTTCCCATAGGGAAAGACACCTCCAAATTCACACAGTTCTTCTATGTCTGGAATATTATGCTGTGGCAAATCATCCCTTATCCAGTATTTCAAGTTTGATTGTGGGTATGATATGGCATTGGCGACACTAGACATGAAACACTTATACTGGCAACAGTATTAAACCTCAATAATGCCATGGAATCAGTGACTGACTCCTGGATTTCCAAGCAAATTTTATTCACCCTCTCAAGTGGAATTAAAAGTCCTTTTCTAAGTCTTTTTTAAAAAAATAATTGTATTGAGAAATAAATAACATGAGATAGTTTCAAAACAGATTAGTAGGACAGATTCAATAATAGATACATTGTATATTGTTGTCTTAGCAGTTATTCATATCTTCATAGTTGTTATTCATAGTAGAAGATGAAGACATGTTATCCTGTCCAAATACTATTAGTACAAATCTTTCTTCTCATTGAGAGAAAAAAAAAATATATATATATATTCTAAGTATTTTGTATATACAGATACAAAAAGGTCCTTCCTTGTATCCCCCTTTTTTGTTTAGTTTTGTTAAAAATACTGGACTATATTAGATTATTTTGTTGAATTCACACACCTACAATATTGAAATGGCAATGGAATGCCCATCTCCTTTCTAAGTCTTAACCTTCTGTAAACTGAAAACAAGCCAGCTTTCCCTGGCTCGATGCTCAGAATCTACACTGATTGGAAAGCAGTTTCTGAAATGGAGATGGGGGCCATGAAACTGAACAGCCTTCAGGGAGGCAGCAAGGATCACGGAGGTGGAGCTTCCAGTTGGGTTCCCAGCAGGCCTGAGGATCCTGCCAAACTCATCTATATCTAGGGCCTTGGCCTTCAGATTCATCAGGATGAGAACTAGCCCTCGAATGCTTCCTACACTGAGCAGTTTAGAGCCTTTTAAAGCACAAAGACATAAGCAGGGATTCGTGGAGGAAGTGCCAGGGAACTTCACACCACTCTTTTTGGAAGTCTTCAGCAGGGGATCTGGGATCCTAAAGGACATGCTGATTTCCTATGCCATTTCTTGCCCTCCTATCCTTTGAGGCACTGATGAACATTATGAAAGCAGAAATCTCCAGCTAGAAATGTCCATTGGGATCTAAGAGGATTGTGCAGAATTTGTAAGCCATGCTACATGGACTTGATGTGCTGTTGCCCCAGCTCTGCCACAGGATGTACAATTGCAAATCTTAGAGCTACAAGGCCTCCACCTGCGAGGCTGGACTTCAGGAGAGCCTGGGCTGGAAGACAGCTCTTCAGAGGCTATGAGGTGAAAAACAGAGTGGACCACACATCACAGAGCAGCAGCCCCTCAAGGGCCCATGGGGGATGGTTTGCATCCACCCTCAGTCTACCTCTTCAAGTGTGTCCAAGAAAGGAAAGGCTTGGCACAGGGAGATTGTGTGTCATTTCAATGTGCAAGTTTATATGAACAAAGCCATGTGTTGGTCCAGGAAATGGTGAACTTGTTTCTGTGAAGGCTGTGGGTGTGTTCTGAACACGCTCTATCCTGGCTCATGCTGCCCTTTCCTGGGCCAGATGACAACTTACCAGCTGCTTTGCAACTTTTGTTGCAAAATACTCTGTGGGTCCTTTATGACACAATGAGACAATACTTTACAACAGATGGCTCCTGCTCTTTTGTCCTACTTGGATGGAAAGAGATATTGATGAATTCTATAGTCTCTGCATAAGTTTGCATTAAAGGAGAAAATGAGAGGTGAACCCTTGAAGTAAATTTTTTTTCATAACCAGGAATCAAACTCAGGACCTTGTGCTTGCCAGGCAAGCAATTATTCCACTGAGAAATCTCCCCAGCCCAAGTGAAAGATTTTTAGACAACTCTTATAGTGTCTTTCAAAGAAATTTCACAATTTTCAAGAAAGTAAAGTTATGTCACTCTAGATTTCAGAAAAACATTGAAGAGAACTAAAATAGGCAGATTCTCTGTTGACTGAAAAGCTTCCTTGAGAGCCTCACACTGGTGTTGCCTGTCCCCACAAGGCCACTGTATCTCCTTACATGAACATAATGATTTGCAAAAGTATGAAGGACATTTCAACCTATTTTTCTATAGTTCAGTCACTGAAGTGGTAGAAGAGACATTAAAACCAGACCTTTCTTGCTATGTGAGGGGCTGACATTACTCTGCCTGATGTAAACTTGCTTCCTCACAAAAGGGTCATTCCAGAAGACCCTGAAGATCTGAGAGTAGAATTCTGTGAAACCATCCTGGAAAAATACCAAATTGACCCAGAGAAGATCATTGAAATTCCACAATGATCCTACAATCTTTCTACAGAGATACAGTCATTGACCTCTTACTTTGAGACATTGGAAAAGTAAAATTTTTCAACCCATACCTGCTATGTAAAAATAACTTTAATCTGAAGACTACAGTCCCTTGGACAATGAAGATTGCAAGACACCAGAAGAGGAAATCCACAGAAGACCAGGTGAAACACAAATCAGTGCTTCCAATGACCACGAACAAACAAGAGACACAGGTCTGTGGCTGAGCAAGCATACTTTTCACTCTGTTCAGCAATGGCTATGAAAGTGAAAGCTCTGTGTGATTGACAATCAAATGTCCTGCCAGAAGGAGAAGGTACAAGGTATTGAGATTAGGTACTTGGAAGAGAAGCCAAGATCCTCCAAAGCCTCCTGAATATTCCAAATGAAGTCATCTTGTAAGCCACAATCATCAAATCCATGTGAACATGTGAGCATCCGAGACAAAAAAAAAAAAAAAAAAACCCTGCTTCAATTAACAATTTCCAGTAATAAAGTTAAAACTATGAGGACATTTGCTAGATACAGGCAGTTTTGCTAGAACCGTCTAGCACAAATACTACCTGAAAGTGGTCTTTATGTTGGAGGACCTACAGCTATATTTGGACACTAGGAGCACTAATGGCATACTTCATATGGCTGCATCGAGATTTCACGTTCGGTACACATAATTATCTTAAGGGAACACAACACTAACAGAGATTGCACAATTCAGGCCCACAGGAGTTAGAACCATCCATAACACAGCCCTGTTCAGCAAATGTCGTGTCTCAGGGCCCATGTATTTACAGCTGAAAAACCCTAACTCGTTGGTTTCTGATATGGAATTGAAAAGTGCCATTGGATCTTCCCTTCCTAGTTAAGCTTTCCCTCTCAGAGGCCTTATTATTATCAATTGCTCACTACCTACATTCAGCGAAAGTTAGACATACAGCTAAGGTTATTAGGCCACACTGAGCTGGAGATAAAAACATTACTGCAATGGCTGCCATAAGCTGGAGAATCACCCCGACTACTCAGGAAGGCTGCCATTTTGGATGACATGCTATTCACCTGCACCAGGACAAGTAGAGGACCTCTTCTAAGATGGTCTCTTGAATTTCTGGAATGAAATGTTAATGTTTTTAAAAGTCTCTACACTTGCCTGGCAGGTGCAAGGGCCTGAGTTCAATCCCCAGGTCTGCAAAAAAAAAAAAAAATCTCTAAAATGATGTAACTCACCTTGCATGTTTTAGTAAAACTGGTATAAACTTTCTTTTCCCAGATGGCCTCATGAATATTGGAAAGACAAGATCAAAACACATCAATTTCCTTTCCATAAGCACTGAGATAACTCCTTGCTTGTTTTGACCTCATTTCCCTCTCCTCATCCGGTTCTCCAATTTAACCTGGATAGTTCAGGTTAAGGTTAAAACTACATTTACAGCCTATTCTGCTAGAGCAGTCTGTATGAGATGTGGCTCAAAGTCTAGAAAACTGATTTGAGCATGTTGGGTATTTTAGTACTAGCTCTTCCTAGTATTATTGATCATCTCACCATAGAAGCATGTCCCTGTCTGTAGGCCTCAAGTCTGTAATAGGGCTGTGGCACAGAATCCTCAGCCAACACATAGCTTTGCTGCAATATCATCTGAGATCTTACCCAGGCAGGATTAACACTCTTGTGCCTTTGCTGTTGCTAGCAATGAAATGGCTTAACGCATCCATCTAGTTTTTTGAAAGCTATGAGCTCAGAGAAGGAGCTCAAGAAAACATTATCTTCCATAAGTTGAATGTCTCAGAGTGTTTCAGGTGGAACATGAACTACACCATTTCATTTCCATGGAAGCTACACAGCAGCTCATATCAGACATCAGTTACTAACTGGGGAAACATGTGTAGGAACATTCAAAGAAAGAGAAACAAAGTTGAGATAGAAAGCCCTGTAGAGTGGTGAAAAACACTCCATCTAATTCCATCACATAGCTCTTCATTCTGTCCATTAAAAACTTTATATTCTTTGCTTAGTAATTTTATCTAAAACTGGTAATGTGTATGTCTAGCATGCTGTGTGCCCTTAGTGACAAGGACAATTACTCAAGCATTCATCACAGCCACAACACGGCCTAAAAAGAGACAAAAACTGAGTATGTCCAGATCAACTTGGGGGCTGACAAATGGCTGGGCCATACTTGACACAGCTCCATGCAGAATGAGAGTGAATTCCAAGAATTTTCTAGATGGCATGCCATTGTATGGAGCAGAAATACACTGGATTAGTAATTCCCAGAACAGTGTCGTGCTGCCTGCTCTCAGGCCCCTCAGCTTTTGACACTGAACCTCAACCAGAACTTTCTAATTAGTACTGTTATCCTCCTGGGATGCTCCCTCATCCACACCTGCTGTGGTCTGCTAAGTGGTAATCACACAGATTGGCCTAGCAGTGCATCTAATCTCTAGTGTGCCCGCTGTTTACAAGATCTCTTCCCTCAGCCCCCGAAGGGCATGTCTGGGAAAACACCCTAGTGCCCCTGCTTGTCAGAGAACAGCATCTGAGATTGTGATCTTAGTTTTCACCAGGATGGGCTGTCTCTATTAGTGTCCAAGTCAAGTCCCTCCCCTGTCTGTACTTGTCCCAGAGCAAGCCCTTCACAGTGAGGCTCTCAGAAACTCTCATATGGCTACCTGATGCAGTTGGCACTGGATAACCAGGACCCTAACCAAGAAGTGATGAATCCAAAATAACTGCTCAGGTGACCCATCAGGCATAACACACAGACTCAGCAGCTGAGAGACTCTGGCCAAATGGGCAGAGTCTATCTGGGGCATCCTGGGTTGCAATTGGCATGACCAACACAGCCCTTGTCCCTGAATGTAGGCTTCATTCTACCCATGTGCTGATGTTGGAGGACCTACAGCTACATTTGGGGGCTAGTTGCACCAATGGCATACTTCATATGGCTGTGTGGCGATTTCAAGTTAAGTACAAATAATTATCCTAAGGGAACACAACACTAATCAATATCATACAACTTGGGCCCACAGGTGTTAGAACCATCCATAACAGGGCTGACTTTATCTGGTGATCTCCCCAGCTTTATCTGGTGATCTAGCCAAGGTAGAACCTTTTGGCTCCTACAGAGTCTGGTAGAGCTGAGATTATAAAGTTGTTCTAACTCTCACTCTCTTGTTGTCTCTTTGACCAGAAAAGCTTATTTCTATATGAAGCTTTGCTGGGCAATCAAACAACAACAGTGAGGTGTCTTACAGTAGTTACAGAAGCATAACAAAAAAAAAAAAAAAACAACCTTCGAGAAGACATTCTTCAACTCCCTACCCCAGGAAAGATGACTTTCAAATATGTCAATCGCTTCAGAAGTAATAGCCTAGTGTAATCTTGATTCCTTGACACTGTTTTCCATCTCAAGCTCAAATATCCTCTTCCAGACACATTTGTTATTTCCCTTCAGGCAAAAAGTCTCTGGGCTACCACTTCAACACACACCAGAGAAGGCTACCTGCTGCTTCCCTTTCCCTAAGAGAGTCCTCTGACATTTCCCTAGCATAGGTGAATTAAAAACCTTCAGACTTTGAGGTTGGACTTTATTCTCTCCATTGTCTGACATACTCAGACTCAAAGGTAGAAGAGAAGAGGAACCTACATGCATATGGATCTATAACAAGGAAAGGCAAAAATCCAGGACAGGAGAAGTTATCAGGATAATTTTCAGTAAAGTCCTCCAGAGACACAGGCATGAAGGAGGATATCAAAATCATTCAGAACTCAGTGATGGGGATCTTAATTTAAACAGTAATCTCTGGTTAAGACCTGCCCAATCCAGACTCTTGCAGTTTTCTTAGATATTCATCTCCAATAACCGTGTAATGTTTAACACCCAACACAAGCCTTACTCCTATAAAAGGCAAGAAAGGATTTCAAGACCATGAGGAGGCTCCAGGTGCAGGTAGCTCTAGCTAAACTTGTGTTTCAGGAGCCCTCACTTACTTGTATGAAATGTGCATTTGCAACACATTATAAAGTCCTTCAGGTCCTGGAAAGACCCAGATGGTCCTTGTACTAGATTTATAACTCAGGTGAACTTGTTACACCAACTAAACTGAATCAGATTGGTGCTCGGTGTGGAAGGTCAACTGGAAGATTGATACCAATTAAAAAAAATTAAAGGACTGGAGTGGTGCAGCTGTGAGGGAGATGTTGTTTCTCTTGGAGGGCCTTGTCATTCTGAACGTCTTGATATGGACTCAGTCTTTCACATCTTAGGAGGAGCTCTATGCTGTTGAGGATGGCTGTGGTACTTTTGGAGATAGTGCTGGCTCTTTCTTTGAGCATTGCTACCTGGCTCTACTGCAGATTCCTCAGCCTGGTAGCACAAATCTTGATCTTGCTTGTCCAAATTTTCTATTTCCACCACTGACCTTTGGGACCATCTCAGTGCAGATCCATGGATCTGTATGAGATCTGTATGAGGCATACAGATCTGTATGAGGCATACAGATCTGTATGAGGCATACAGATCTGTATGAGGCATGGTCATGGGCAATTTGTCTTCAGCTGGACTCATACAGGACACTACTGTGGGATTCAGGGCCCCAGTTGGATTCTTTACATCTTTATTGTGTGGACACACTCCCTGAAGTCTTTGTATATGGCTTAGGAAACTATAGTCTTATGAATTCCATTTCCAATATTTTCCTCTGTAAACCCTGACTACAGCAGTGCTGTGCATGGACACCCACAGGATCCCTGCTCAGCCATCCCAAGCAGCCTCACAGAAGACATCACCAGTAGAGGGAGAACTCAGGCGATTCTTGACACAAGATGAGAACTGGGTGTCACACCCTCCCTGCCTGGTTGTAGCTCTGTAGGTTTAGGTTTATAAGATAGACCCGTCATGAAATACAGTACAATCCATTAAAAATAAGGAGCAGAACCGGCTGTCTTTTCATGCCTGAGTTTTTAAATACATTTCTTTCCTTAATAATTTCAAACTTAGTTACATAATTTCAATTCCAAAGGAGTTCTACATCTGTAGGGAAGGGAGATAGATACTCAGGCACATACTCATTCTCTTTTCCCCATAGTCTCTCAAAGTTGGCTTTCTAAATTTGGGTTTCTGGTCCGGGTATATCTCTGCTGCACAGTGCTTGGCTGGCAAGAGCAACATCATGACTTTGATACCCAGTATCAAAATAAATCAATAAATTTGGTTTTGTACTCTGCTACTTAGGAAAGCACCAACTAAAGAGATCTGAGTAAATCATGCCTATGGCTTCACATAATCCCTACCAAACACCCCAGTTGCAATGTTTTTGCTACAACATATCAAATAATGAGAAATCCAATTTTATAAAATCTATTCCTTTCCATTTTTGCAGCTGCTCAAAGAGGTAACTGTGCATCCATGCTGACTGAGTTCATTATGCTAAAGTCCTGTTTTCCAGCTCAGTGATGCACTTCCACCAAGAGTCATGCCAGTCTTGGTAGAGAAGAGTAAGATGATTCAGGGGCTTACAAAGCCACCTGCCATTATTGTCTCAATTGTGTGATGTTGTTCTTGTGTAGGTGCCAAGCCCCCAGCCTGTGCTGCTGGCATGAAACAATCCAATCTTTCCATGATGTGCATAGTCCAACAGTAGAAAACTTTGCAATAATGTAAAACATACTCACAGTGGATACCTTAGTTAATAATGAAAATAATTATTAAATATGAGATTTTACTGGCTGTACAGGGAGATTACCAATGGATTCAGAGAAGGCTGCAGTGATGGCTTTAAGTGGAATAAATCTAGTTTCTCAGAGTTTTCCTTTACCAAGATGAGAAATTAGTGCTAGTAATTAGTGTGTGCTGAAATTCATCCCCACTTACTGTGACGATGAGGAGGAAGGAGAATAGCATGGAGGCAGTACTGCTTGGGCCAGATGCAGGCCGTCCTACAGGACAGGTGTACTAACCTTCTCAACTGACATCTACTGGACCCTCACATGCTTCAGACAGTGGGGCAGCAGACCCCCATCTGCAGTGCCCAAGTCATGGTTCTGTGCCTCTGATAAGCCCTCCAGGCACCTGCTCTGTTAATATTGAGCCACTTTCAGTTCCTCAGTGCTTGTATCAGAAAGACTATTGGCCTCAGGAAGAACAATTGTAGTAGGTTCAGCCTGTGCATCAGCATGGTATGTCCAGCCTCCTTGGTGCTTTGACCGTGGGTACAATACGATTTATAGATGCTAGGTAAATTTTGGGTCAAATAGCCAAGCAGTCATACTGCCATGCCCTTAACCACATCAAAAATGAATTGTAAGGAAAACGTTCCTAACTTGTTAATGGAAGCGAGTATAGAAACTGGCATATTAGTGAATCGTATGGGTGCTGTGTGATCTTTCCTAAATGGTAATGGAATCAGTTGCAGTGGGGCTGTGGTACCTAGCTTCTTAAAGATCTCCTCAGGTGAAAAGTATGGGAGAAGTCAACCCAAACATATATTCACCCTTGTCCTGTTTGAGTTTAAGCTGCCCAACTGTCACAGGGAGACTTAAAGACAAAGGTCCTGTTTTACAGCATTCTGGGCTATGCAATTTTAACATTCAAAGCACTTTGCTCTATAAAAGTGATGTGACTTTCAGATCTTGTTGCTCCTGTCAATTTATTGGGTCAGTTCTTGGAGAGCCACCATCCCCTGAAAAATTTTTCATGAGTAATGATTAGAGGGCCATAAGACCCAGTTAATCTTCAATTGCCTGACTCAAGGAAACCCTAAGGAGGTGCAGTATCAGCTGCCAAGATTGCACAGGTGCCACATCTGACTGTACCTGGACAGCTAGCACAAATCGCACTCTGGTCTGATCATACTTGAAATATAAAACTTCTTAGATGCCTGAGGTGTTCTTGCAATCTGAGGGTTGTGAGATTTGTCAGATGCTAGGTCTTCAGGGATCTTATGATTAGAATAACCTGCCTGGCTAGATAAGGAACAAGAGTCGCCAAGAATTTCTTGTCTTTGAAACCCCTATATGAGATGTAATATCCTACTTGTTGAATGTGAGCCAGCTGAGCTGCTCATGACCTGTCAGTGCTTGATCAATCCCACCAGTCCAGGACCATCACTGCTCCTAGCCAATCCACAAGCATGGGCAACATGAATGCAAACTGGCTGTTCAGAGGATTCTTGGACCAAAATGTGTCTGGTTAGCTATATTGGGCTACCTCACTGCCTTCCAGTTTAATGATGCTGATGAATTTCCTCATGACAACTGCCACAGTTTTCCATTCTAGCCTCTCCTCTTTGCATTGCTGAGCAGTTTTGATTAGCTGTGATGATGTCAGTGGTGAGAGTTCAGGAGGTGATCATTCTTAGACTGGATGAAGCTAAGATGCTGGATTAACTAAACCTAGCATCCTCTTTGTCTTTATTGGGTCAGGAGATTATGTGAAGAGTAATGGAGGGGCTACTAATTTCTGCTAGAGAACAGGATTGGGAAAATAGTAGGACATTTCTTGTCATTATGCAAGTGGGTCATTAAGAGGTCACAGACATAGCTAGGAGATCCATGCAACTGCAACAACCCACATTCTATTACTGATACCACAGAACATAGCAGCCCCACCCCAGGTGCACCAAGCCAACACTGAACCTGGTGTGGTGGCACATGTCTTTAACCCCAGCTCTGGGAAGGCTGAAACAGGAGGATCATGATGAGTTGAGGTATGTAGTGAGATCCTGTACCGCATACATAAAATTAAAAAGAAAAGCAGTCCCACTGGCTTGATCATGGCAGTAACTCTTAACTTCTGAAAGAAAAAAAAAACTGTATGGAAGCTCTCACCTCCTGATGCCTTATGTTCTTACAACTGTCCTTGATACACTGCGTTCCAGTATTTTTGCAGGACTTGGAGCCTTTAGTAGCATATCTATGCATACAGCCTTTACTACTGGTTATATATTGGAGTACTGCAACTGGGCCTCGATGGGCATTGCATTACCAATCATACTAAATGCATTCTTTAAAATCCATACCCTGAGTTTCACTATGGCTCTCAGGGACCAAACATTTTGTGTTCAACTTGTTTGTCTTCACTGTATTGAGGAACTGAGTAGAATGGACAGTGCTTTCCCTGATACACAGGTACCATATCCAAGTGGTGTGTCAGTGTCAATCTGGCTGGTTCACTGTGGTCTAGTGACTCAGGTGGACCTGCATACTTTCAAAGCAGGGCTCTATGGAGCCCAGAAGCAAGAGAACTGTAGCCCTCCTTGGATTCTGGCCCAAGTCGCTGCATCTAGTACATTCATCTTGCAGACATTCATTGCCCTTGTCTGGGGCCCTTGTTCCACTGTGCACCTGGGGTACAACAGGAGAAGCACAGAATCTAAAGCATCACAGGATCTAAGCTGCTTGTGGTTCTGGATCCTCCCTCATCATTTTGTGGGCTACTGCAGCCACATTAAGGCTTTCATACCTTGACCAGACATTCGATTTTGCATTGAAGCTAGAGAATCTTGTGTGCGTGCCCTAACTGCAAATCCTTCTTGCTAATACTGATTGGAAAGAACTGCTAGGCGTCTGTGGCTCAGATTTTCACTGGACTGATGAGGCTCTGCTTAGATGCATTTGAGCAGAGGAGTGCATCATCGCCTGATCTGGATTCATACTGAGTTAATCCTGTGAGTTTCTCATATGGTTGGTCAAAAAAGTGACTCAGGCTTCTTCAAGGCAGAGTGGCACCAATATGAAGTATTAAATCCCTCATTGTCTAAATGTCTACCATCAACATCGCAGACTTTGGCCAAGATATCTTTTTGCTATTAGGTTAAAGTTCTCAACACATCTAAGGATATCCCTTTCCTGAATGGTTCCTAGAGTTACTCCCTCTAACCGAAGCTGGGATCCACATTGACAGCAGGACTACTGGAGGGCATGACTGTCAGTGACATCTATTGCACTGCACATTCAAATCTGCCTTCATGAAAATAGTTGTCTGTCATAAATAGACATCATTCTCGCACTCTTGGTCAGGTAAAGTTAGTGCATATCCAATATCCCCATGACATACCTTGCACATTGCTTAAACATGAGCATTGCTTAAGTTTTTTATTTTTATTTATTTATTTTGGCAGAACCAGGGATTGAACTCAGCCCCTTGCACTTGCCAGGGAAGTGCTTATTCTACTAAGCCATCTCCCCAGTATTAAAAATTTTAAGTATACACCAAAGGCAGTTTGGCCCAATCTGTGCCATGCATCATTTTAAAGTCCCTTAACCCAGTTGTGAGCAAGTTGCCATCATACCCATTCTTCAGTATGGTACACAATATTCACCTACACATTAATGACCCCATAGAGAGTGACTTAACAAATGGGTGCTCCAATATGGAGCTCACACACCAACATTTGCCAGACATTAAAATTCTTTGGTTCAGTTCTCAGTGCAGACAGACCTTTCAACACATAAGGACCGCATTAAGGACCACACAATTCTTGCTACTCCAGTGGAGGAATGGTATGCAAAGAGTGTTCTTAGCATCAAAGCAATTCAGTTGCTCAATTTATTTTTTATGTCAAAGAATCACCTGAATGAATGGTTCAAAAGTCACCTTCAGAAAGAAGTGTCTAGGATGTGAGACTTCTGGAAGCTCTCTGTGATGTAGTTCTTTTGCCACGTTCCTCTCTGGGAAGGAGAATGACCTTCACTGTGCTACATGGCACATGCCTGAACTGTGGTGAGGGGCAAGTTTCTGATGTCTTGACTGAGAAATTACTCTCAAATTCTAAGACACTGCGTGTACTAATGTAGCTTTAAAGGTGCTGTTCAAGACTTTTGTGAGCTGACCCATATTTCTGAGAAAACTTAATCCCTTGGATTCAAGGGAAACAGCTATATATTCACACATTCACACAGGAGAATTGTATGACACAATTTCTCATGGGGAACCTCCATCACCATTTTCTCCTGATTTTATCTTCCCTTAAACCAGCCTACAAATCTGGTAAAATTGACATCCTTCACAGAAATGCTGAAAACGGGAAGTTGTTAGAGTTAGTAACCAGGGTCTGTGCTCTGAAAACTTTTGGAAAAACTTCAGCCCCACTTGAAGCATCTCACCTTTTGGAGGACTTGCTCCAGTACTGAAGCCCTGTGACTACATTGTACCCCTGCAATTGCAAGAGCCATACTTCATATTGGCTTGTTTAGAAATGAATCTTCAGTCAAAGAATTTTCTCTAGCAAGTTTTGCTTTGATGAATACAGAACCACCATCCTTAAAGGACTTTATTCACACTGCCTTCTCCTGTTTGCACATGTTCCTGCTCTAAGGAATGCACTACTCGCTGCCCAGAAGGCAAAACTTACCTCTAGCTTTAGTATGGCTGCAAACTCTTAGGTCCAAGTCTAGAAAATTTCAGTCCCACCTGCAGTATAAATGTCAACGTCAGTATCATTACACTCACCGTGTATCTTTAACTAATGTTATGGGCCATGGAAATTGCTATGGTCAACCCTGAGCCTGATTCTGAAAAGTGATCCCAAATGTATTGTTCAGTCAAGCTTGAGATGCCTCCAGCATGCTTCCAAGGGCCCCCACACTGGGGCACATTCCATATATCTATTTTAATAATCGCTAGCTAGGAACACTGAGGAAGGATTAATGTTTAATTATTTGCTAAATTTTCAAGATTTGAGGATGAAAACGTATAATACAACCACCATTGTTAAATGTGTTTGTTTTGAAACTACTATTTTTACTATGACTTGTTGCCATTTTTGCCATTATCTTCTCTTTATACACTTTAAAATGAAATATAAAAGATATTTTCCATTTTCTTGAATGATATCTAAACATATCAGTTGTTCACATGGGAACCCCAGCTCTGCTTTGCACAGTAAATTCCCTATGGTTTTTCTTTTCTTCCTTGTCCACTTGTGAAAGGGACCTTAAGGAAACATCAGAGTTGGGGCATCATGCTCGTTCTGACTCCTGCTCAGCCTGCTCCTTCCAGCACAGTGGTGCTTCCCCAGTGGAGAGGTCTGTATTTACTGTGTCCACTTCTATAAGCTTCATTGCATAGCTAGGCTGCCAAGATCATAGATATGAGGCATTTATGTGTGAGTGAACTGCTGGTCAGTATTTATGAGATTTTCCACGTTGTTTCAGCTTATTTGTGTCTAATTCTGCCAGCTGAATTAGGCAAAACTCTGGAGAATGGAGATCCCACAATGTTATAAAAACAGCCAAGGGATGTGCCCACTAATATCTGAAACACTTAATGAAGGAGCAGAAGCAATCAAGTTTCCTAAAGCCCCTCATCGAGCCATGTCTCAGGGAGTACAATACCTGAATTTTTATGTCTCCACAACTTTGCTGTTACAGCGTGGCAGCTTCCAGTTACCCTGGCATGGCCCAGGAACACATGTTATTTTATTAGCCAGTGAAACATATCATTTATGCAGAGACAGATAGAGCCAAGTTTCTCCCATCATGGTGAGGAGTTAGTGTTTCTCTAGGCACTTTACTTGCTGATGGGAGCCCTGCCCTGCCAGTCTCCCATATGATGCCCTGGTGGTCACACTGTGCCACATCTAGGAACATAGCTTGGGATTTTACACACACAAAAAAAAAATGACCTGGAACATACCCCCCCCAAGTCTGTGTAGATTGAACTCACTTCTCTCACTCAATGAGGCCTAAGGCAGAGGTGTCTTTGTTGACATCAGAGGCAGCAATCATGTGCAACATTTAAGTCCCCAACTTCCCTGTGCTCAGATACTTTGTGCCACCCCTCACACCAGTCTCCCCACGAAGAACATTGCTCAGTGGATAAAAGCTCGAATAAAAGAGCAAGGAGCACATAAGCAGAATGGGTGATAATCCCACAAATTAGATTTCTAAGTGGTACCATCAACAGTAAGACGTTTATGTTGACCCCTTTTGGTATAGCTTTTATTGGCCTCGGAAAGCTCGAGTGCCTCATGCTTCCAAATAGAGGAAAAGGGGAGAAGAAAATGGGAAGAGCTAGGAAAAGGCATGAGCACTCTGTCCCTCCCTGTAGGTACTTCACTCTGCAGGAACCCTGAGAACTGCAAAACTGAGAACTACAAAGCAGCATAATGACCTTCTAACAAAGACACAATAATTTTTGTTGTCTTCCATTTGATGCCCTGCACCCTGCCTATGTGAAGTGCACCACCAAAACCCATGTGTTTGACTCTAGAATTCATTTCCCGGTGAAGAGTACCTGATGTAAACTCATATTACTGCTACATGATGAGGACTCCAGACACAGACCCAATGCAAAATTACTATCAGTTTGTGTTATTAAGGGCTATAACAATGTTACAGTAATTTGAAGTGACACAGGCACTTCTAAGGCACAGAACCAAATTTGGTTTTCCAACATTATAATCCAACCTGTGGAGGATGACATCGATAGCTTCAGTTTTGAAGACTCAGGGTCTTACCATTTTATCTCAAGATGCATACTATATGGGCAACCTGAAAGTTCTCCCTCACCCTTGCTATGTCTAATCAATTAATAGCAACTTCTTCATAGATACTCTGTGGACAACTACTCCCATTGATAAACCACCCCAATACTAAAGAGCACGTCACTCAGTTCCTCAAATACAATGTGATTTCATCAGGGAGAGGTGGGTCCTAAGTTTCAGAGCCTGACTGCACTCTCAAAGAATCAATGTGAGAAGTTATGTTCAGTTACAACCTGGGTAATATCCTAGGTTCTAACAATTTTTGGCTCAGATATGTTGTTTCTGTATCCATGTTTTTTTCTATGGTATTCTCAACAATGTAAATATAAAATAATCTACAGATTTAAAAAAACCTTGAATTTACATTGCCACTACTTATTAATAAGAGGTGAGGCGATGAGGCAGAAAAGGCCCTGCTGCTACTTCTTTGTTCTGTCAGGAAGCAGCTCATCTAGCATTATAACTGCACCCCATTTCCACACCCCACAGCATTGCAGAATTTCACAGGACAGTGAATTCATGATTTGCACACACCTGCTTGTCTCTAGCAATCAGAATCCCGTGTCCCACACCTAGAACCTTGCCCAGGCATCTGTTTGCCTGAGCCAATTTATAAGGCTTCCATGATTTAATTTTACCTTATGTGATCAGAAATGAGAAGCAGCTTTGATATTTATTCTTTTGCGAGTCTATGTTCCTAACTGTAGATCCAATTTACTCATTGGATCTAAATTCATTTCCTATGAAACTAGGACCTTGAGCTCAGCTTGTACAATGCACTCTAACATTTATGCTATTGGATTCAACATGATGAAAACCTAGATGATGATCTTTTATGAGAAACTCAAGGAATTGGTGTAGAGCAACAAGCCACATCAGTATAGAAACGTCCCATTGCATGCGAAGATCAAGAAGTGACATATGTCAACAACCAAATAGCTCACCTTGAATGTTTTAACTGTGCTTTCTTCCTAAGGTTCCTAGGAGAACCATGAAGCCATTAGGAGGACATGTTTCTCTTTCACCCTATTCTATTGAAATCTCCCTGCCACCTTCTCAGCCCTTATCATCTGAGACCATTGAGGCCAAGCAGGGCATAAATAGAGCATTGAAATCATTCCAGCAGCAGTAGGCAGCCATTTCCTGCAAAATGAAACCATAGTTTCCTTGCAAAAATATATCACACCTCAATATTTTCCTGATGGCAACCAGTCAAAATCCCTACGTTCTAGAATGGGCTAGTACCTTAAAAATTCCCATCAGCTATGACTCATACCTACAACACATGTTTAGGAAGTTATTATATTTTCAGTTTCAAAATTTTTCCTTTACCTCTAAAAACTCATCAAAAATTTAATTTTCTTCCTGCAGTTTAAGACAAAGTAGTTTAAAAAATTGAAATTACTAGGCAGAAACTAGCGTGACTGCAATGTAATATTAGACTTGAAAATATGGGAATTGATCAAGTTCTTGATCCTTTGCTCTAAACAGATCTCTCTTCAGACATTGTGTGCACTAAAATGGTGTGTTAAGCCATCAATTCAGAGCTTTGTCAGCTGACAATGAGTTCTGAGGAGCTAGAGATCATTGTAAGAAAATAAATATCTAGATGCAAACACTCTGATGGGGAGATAAAAACAGAAATGCCCACTGGGCACCTCAGGCACAACTTGGTCCCTTCTGTCTTGTGCCAATGTAGAACCAAAGTAAAATGAAGAGTCCAAAAACTTTGAGGATGAGCTACAGAAAAATAAGGCCAACAGCATTTAAGCGTTGACACAAAGTTGGGAGACTCATGGCTTCAAATATAAAATGGAAGTACAGGTCTTTGCCTAAACAGGTAGCAGCTCACCTGGTCGCCAAAGCTGATACCACTTGTATACGTTAAAAATTACTGGATACAATATGCCATTTTTATGTGTATGGTAGAAAAATGGCACTCTCATATTGAAGCAATTAGTAAACAACATTCACTACATACAGGCAACATTTTTAGGTTTGTGTCAGGCAAGTTGGGATAAGAAGATTTGTACTGAAGGACTTAGAGTTCAATTTGGGCAATAGAAGCAACAACATCCTTCACATTGCCTTATGTGGAATGAAAGTTGTATGCAACGAGTTCCAACTGGATATGGATTTCAAGATTAGGAGTGCCCAAGAATCATTCCCACCATAGTCTGGTCCTGATCAGAACATTCCCATTCTTAAATACACACCACCTGTATTTGCTGATGGGAAAACAACACTTCAGCTTCAGACATGGGGCTCAGGAGCCTGGACACAGGACACTCGAGATCAAGAGTATCTATCCTTCATAGTACCTATCAATTATACTCACTTTCAATTAAAGATTCAGTCAATTTTGTTAGTTTTCATCACAGGTTCATTGTGGCCAAACCCCGCTATCAGTGACAGAAGCAGTAGAATCCATAGACTTCACACAATGGACGCCATCCTGGGACACATTCCATTCCCTGGCTGCAGGACTACAAGGAAGCCTTTCCCAAGATGCTATGTTCCATGTCTTTCAATGACATTTTGAACTTTGTGTAAGGAATGAGGAACTGCTTACTAGCTACACGTATGTACAAAGATTGTTATAAAATAACATGATGAGTGTTGTAAAGAACTAACACCACCTTGTCCAGAAGTTCTGGGATGATTATCCCTATTGTTGATTTGCAATTGTGCTATCTGTCACCTTTGCATTGCTTTGACCTGCCAAATCCAATCCTCTCCTCTCAAACTTAGCATAGTTTTAACTAATAGTAGCAGACTTTCATTTCTGTAGAGACAAGGTGATCAGTGAAGTCTGAGAGCCACACATGTTAATGATGGGAAGGTCAGTGCTGATAAAGACCACCCATGGGAGCGCACCGTAGCTCTTCAGAGTCTGATCTCAATGTGCACTGCTATGGGAAGCTATCAACCCAACAATGCAACACCTAATTTTCAAAATTTTCTAATCAGAACTTTTTCATCATGAAGAACACAGGAATTGAGGTAGAGTTTGTCTTCCCCAAAATGACAGCTGGAAACAGTGTAGAGACCTACAGCTGCCTTTGACAGCCAACATGCCAATATGTCATATCTGTGTGACTCTTTATACCCTGTACTTCACAAGGGTTGGCATATGGAGCACTCCAGAGTTCATGGGAAAAGCCATGACTATGTTCACATCAGCACCTGGGGTCTTGATGGTGCATCATCTTGCCCAGCCTTGCTGGGTAATGAGCATAAGGATCTCAGAATCCTGATAGCTGCTAATCTTGGAATCTATTGTGCACCCTCTATGCTAGTGTAGATACCAAGTGAGGAAATCCAGCAGGCAAGGGACAGAATACTTTCATTTGCACTTCCATAGTCCCGAAGCTGCTGTGAATCTGATGGTTGCAGACAGGGACCTCAGGTATATGCAACTGCACATCTGCTTGTTCTTGTACCAAGAATGCTGTGTGAAATGGGAAGGCTCACGACCATTCCTCTGACTGTGCCTGGCTTTTTCATGGAGCCAGGAGAACTGGATTGCTATGCAGCAGAAAGACAGGCTCAGAACAGCAGTTCTGTCTTACCACCTTAATCAGTGTAGTTATGACGAGGCTTATAATTCTCCATTCAAAGCCAGCCTGTCCTTTGAAAACAAACTACATTCACTAGAGTTTTGACCACATCATACAATTTATGCTATGCTACACTGACACTTGCTGGCACCCTGTTTGCACTCCTAACCCAACATTACTGAGTGGGCAAAAAGGGATGAGCAGCAGAATTCAAAATATTTCCCAACAGGATCTGAATATCATTTTGCCCAATCAGGTATGACACCTACAGAATATGCTTCATTTCCAGCATGGTCCCAAAGACCCCAGGACAAAAGGCTGGATTACGCTGGATGTAGTAGCTGTTCTCATTCTTTTATGTTCTACAAATTCTCTGAATGGTATTTTCCATCCTATAGACTGACGAAGCAGAGCCTGTGCCACAGAATTCTCGGTCCCTCGATTTGCAATATGATCATCTGAGAACTAAACGTGGTTAGGATAAATTTTTAGTAGCTCTTAAGAGCAATAATTTGTTTAAGACACCCACTTATTGAGGGAGCATCTTTGAAGGTATCCATCCAGGTACTTGCTGGATGCTCAACACTTAAGAGAAAAACAGTTTGGGCTCAAGCAAACCGCTATAAGTCAACAGTATCTTACAGCAGATTTACACCACACCAGCATCTCTTACTGGGAACTTTAGGCACAATTTTCTACTTCATTGGCTCAATGTACCTTTAGGCAAATTAAGAGGCTGTGACAAAGCTTAGGATGAGAATGCATTGATAGCAGCCAGGAGCAGAGCTTTGAGACATTTTGGAGAAACGTCTCTGTTTGATGATAGCCAATGCAAGGAAATGATCCTCATGAGTTTCTTATAGAACTATGCTCTTAGCTAGTACCAGGAGTGCTACTATTTGAGTCTATGAAAAACTGCCTCTGAGTATTTGTTCCTTATGATTTTTCCAAGACAGGTTATAATATAAATTTCTATACTCAAGGCATACAATTATCTATCTAGTGTACGGATGAGATTATGTGTTCTATCCCAACTACATATAGCCTCATTGAAGACCTGTGAAGATCCACTGCCTGAAAGTAACAATACTCAGCTTTCTAGTGGGGGAAATACTAGAATATTGGATACTAGACAGTGACAAGATACTCACTATGGTCCCATTCAGCATGGCGTTGCATTTGAAGCATTTAAGAAATGCCACTCTGGACTTATGGAAGAACAATTACAAAAGGATCTCCTATGTCCATATTCTGGACTGCTCAACTCTCAACTGCTTGAAACCCATGTACTACAGAGACAAAAGTGAGTGCAGACAGGGACTTCACAGTCGGTACTACAGTATTTTGAAACCCAAGCCTATGTATCACTGCCAGATTGCATATATTCAGTATTTCTCTATAACATCACCTAGAGCAATAGGTTAAGGTAGTCATTTAAGGCAACGTAACTGGGTCAGAAAATTAACCCTGCTGATGTTTGATCCAACCTAGAGAAACCCCCAGCCAGACTGTACATGTGGGTCGCCATATTGGATCCCATACTAGTCAAGTGACACTGGGCTAGCAGGGCCCCTAATACTGTTAACATCCCTTTTCTTGAAAGAATTGTTAAATTTCATATTGGGGAAAAATGACAAGATTATCTAAATTTGCTTTGGCGAGACTTCAGTAAAAACTGTGTCAAGCCCAGTTTTTTTTTTCCCAAGAATGGAATACAAACTGCAAAGTTGGGGTGAAACAGACAGCAATATCTCATCCTCAGTAGCAGGGCAGTCACATTTCACATGCTGCTGGCATTGTTTGTGTCCACTGCTGTGCCTCATTTGACCATCTTCACCCAACCTTCTGCTTCTACTTCAATAGGGTTAATGCCAAGGCCAATGACAAATCAAAATTTCAGAAGAGGAGTGCCTATTTGAAGATTCTCAAAATCAGAGCATCGAATAGGAAATGTTTTCAGGCTACATAGTTGCCAAACTCACATTTGCCTGAGTGAATACTTCAGAGCTGAACATGAGCACACATCCTGAAAATGTACAGCAGCAGCCATGAAGAACAGCCAGAAGCAAGTTTGTGAACTAGGAAGCCACTCTGTTAACATCTGTATTCCACAACCACAAGGAGAAAACAAAAGCCTCAGCTCAAGTGTTTGATTCCAACAGCTGTCAGGTAAATGCAAGTTGTGTACTTGCAGATCCAAACTATATGTCCAGGGCACCATACAACCCCACAAGTCCAATGGCATCTGGCACAGACACTGGATTGCCTTGCCTATGTGTTCCAGAATACTTGCTTCTCTGCAGGAGTGTGTGCTCTATGCAAGTGCAGCTGGGTATTTACAGATCACATGCTTGTGGTGCAATTGCAGTCTTTAGGCTGCTCGGAGACTAGAGGTTATTGGTTCAACCTGGGAGCAGGAGCAACTCCATGAGGTTTGGGACACAGGCGTTGAATCCAGAAGGAAGACCACTATTTCCTAGACCAAGACAGCACAATACTGCACACACCAGGATCTCCAGATCTCAGTGAACCTCCTGTCCAAATGCAACCATGGCACCATTGGATGCAAACAGTAATAAGTATATATTTGCCACATTCTTTTTGGTATATTGTAGGTAACCTAGCACAATAACTGTGGCCCTTGTTCAATAAATCCAGGCTTGGTCATGAGAAAGTCAGAGGGCCTACAGTTTTCCTGGGTTGCTTAAACTAAGGAACAGTTGGACAGTCTCTACATCATAGGAACATCAGACCCTCGTTTAGTTCCCATCCCACTGAGATAAGGACTGGATCTGACTGCATGGGAGGTGGGGTGTTTACCGCAAAAGCCCCTATTTTTCCTTCCTGATGATTGAAACATTGGACAGCGCTGTTATCTGTTAACCTCCTGAAACAGCACTACGGCAGACCACACAGGGAGGTAGCCAAGAAGTTGTACCCCTTTTGGTGACATGGAGGCACATAGCTCACATGAAAGGCTTCCCTCTGGGCAGGACAGCAGATCAGCTGTCCTTTGGCAGTTGATACATGGGGTTAGAGGGAAGTTGTCAGCAGTGTGTTCTTCCAGAAGACAGTGACCCCCACAGTGGAGAATGATATCATATCCCAGATTTTCAGCTTCAGTAAGTATCTCATTAAAAATTTCTAATGAGGGCTCTCCAAGAGTGATAGAACATCTACAACAGTCAGTCTTCACCACTATTTCTTACAGTCACTTCCATGGAGACACTTAGCGACCACTCTAGCTCCCTCTTACCTCTCAATTCTGCAGCTGTTGGCCATTGGTAACAATGGTTCCCCCAAACCCTATAGTTTCCCATTTCAAGGCACTGTGTGCAGACTGTTTCCTTTAGAAATGGAATGTTTCCAATGTGGCTGCTTAGGTGCATTACTTGGGACATCAAGCACTATGTAAACCCTGCTGGAAATCTCTCTGATGGAGCCCAGCCTCTTCTGAGAAAGCAGCCTCTAGTAGAATCAGCTGCCCAGCATGACAGCACCTGTCCCAGGAGTGACACCTTGTGCCTGCATGAGGCCCTGCTCTATGCTCTGTTCCTAGGACAAACTATACCTCCCTCAGCTTAATGAGAGAACATTCTGTGAATCTCTGGCCTTGGACCATGTGCCACACATCCTGCTGTCTGCATTTTGGTATGAGGGACACTTCCAGTCATGAAGAAATGAGGATCTTTTTGCTGATGGTGCCACAGAAGTGCCAGCATGATGGCCCCTGAAGGCCACCTCCAGAAGGAGAACATCTGTTTCCTGGGAACATGAACAGGCACAAGACGGAGGTCTACAGCATCTTAGCTCAGGTTATGTGGCCTCCACAATGCTATGGCTGGAATCTTCCTCATCCTCTGATTTGGAAAGTTCTTCAGCTTCTCAGACCTCTCACGCAGTTAGCTCCTGGAAAAGTTTCTAAGATCCAACAGCAGCTAAGTCACCCAACTCCTTCCCATGGTGGTCAGAACTAGAGTTCTGATCTCACAAGAGTTATTGCAAAGGTGCTTTTGGAGGTGTTTCATGCTGTTCTGAACAACTAAATCTTGCCTGGTCATCAGTTTAAGGAACTTTCCACGGGATGGACAAGATCTTCATTTCCATTTGTAACGCATACAGTTAGTAGCGTTGATAGAGTTGTGCTCAAATCCCACCTTCAGCTATATACTAGAAATGTTTGCCAGTAACAGGAGAAGTCATGCTAAAAATTGGACACTCTCTTCTCTGTCCCCCACTGACTTAACTGTGGAGCTCAGTTTTACAAAACATGTATTTTCATGAATGGGTGGAATGTGACTGTCTAGCATGTCTCAAGTTTCTGTACTGCAATTTCAGACCTGATGGTCAGGAAGTGACAAAGCCATGACCTTCTTGCCAGCTACTGAATAAGGGGGCATCCCTCAACCTTACCTGACTCCCGGCTGGGAGCAATCCCTCAGCCTAGGACACTATTTGATACCAGATCTTCCTGAGAGGGGAAGGCCAACAAAGAAAGAGTCTTCAAAAGCATAACTTAAAATCCATCATTTCCTGCTGGATAGATATTTTTAATTGATGCATTGTAATGGTTATAAGTTCTAGACAAAGTAATACATAAGCTCAAATATTTGGAAAAATATTCTTACATTTTTCCTCAACTTTGAAGATGGAGCCAACACAAGGTAAATGTAGAGCTTCACAGAGGTGGCGAAGAGCACATGGGGACCCAGCTCATATCAGAGTCAGGAGACTCAAGGGAACAGCTTGGCACCTGAGCAAACTACTGTAACAATTTTCTTCAGAGAGAAAAATTGAAGAGCATCTCCAAGAGATGCCAAAGCTCCTCTTACAGAGACACATGGATAACACAGCCTTAAACCTGGAAAATGAACCTGGTTCCTCCAATGTCTTCTGAATGTGTTTCAAAGGCATCCTTTGGGCTGGCAACTCCTGACATGGGAGAGCTGTGAGGAATCTGCATACTTGTCTCTTACTCTCAGGATGCCCCATGGTGCCAAGAGGAGGGATGGAGGCGGCCAGAAAATCCACAATGACACTGTTTTTCTCTCAAGTTTCCTGGTTTCTGCCTTCAATCAGTGGAAAAGAAAGGTAAGTGTAAACTTATACAAGTTCACCTAAACAGCTTCCCCAAGATGAGGGGCATACAGAAGACTCACATATGTGTCTCTGTGTGTTGCTATTTGATGTCCTTTCCCACCACGGAGGACATTGCCATATTCAGCCCCTTAATCTTGAATATCCAAAAGTGACTTTGCTTGCATAAAATTATCTAGCATTAGTTCCTTTTGTTAGTCTTGAAATATCAGTACCTTCAGTAAAGACCCAAAACAAAATAGGCATTAGGCTGCACCAGCAAGGGCTGGGAGGTGGTGACAGTGTTCCCAAAAAAATACGTGTCAGTGCCACAGGAACCTCGGGCTCAAAGAAGAATTAGATCAGCATAAAGTGAAATGCAATTCCACCTTTGGGGTATGTCATCAACAAGGTCACATTCAAAGAGAGTGTCAGTTCAATAATTCAACTTTCAGCCCAAGAACTACCACAGATGCCCACTGAAAACTCCCCCCATGGTCATAGAAAAAGGATACTAAGTAACTAGGGTGATACCACACACTAGAACTTGGTCATTTAGAAAATGACCTCTTGGTGTCAACAATCTGACCAATCAAACAGGAATCATAACAATGGAGAAAGAAAGAGGAGAAATGGAAGAGGAGTTAAAGGAAGGTGGAAAAGAAAAAAGACCTGAAAAAGATAAAGGTCTGTTTCCCAAGAAAACAATGAACACTGCCCACATGGATACTGGCTGGGAAAAGCTTACATTAAATACAAGTACATTGGAAGTAACCTACTACTCTCATTTGAATGTAGGATGACAATAGACACACCTAGTTTTCATTAGAAAAGATGAAATACAATCAAGTGTCAAGGCAAAAACATAGTTCAGGACACAAGACCCAAATATAATGTGTAAGTTCTCAGTCCTAGGAAACAGAGCCCTCAGTCTTGAACCCTGCCAAAATCCCAGGGGAAGATGGAGGCCAAAATCATTGCACTAATTGCTTGGATCAGAAGAGACAACACCTCCCCCATGGTGGCTTAATATCAGAGTACCACAAAGCCACAGTACAGCACAGACTGAGGCAATTCTGTTCTGAGTACAAAGTCACCTTTGATTCCCTAATGGCCAGTTCATTGTAATATAAGGAGAGGGGACAGGGGCTGCCCTGACACCTGCTGAGTTTTATTTAGTTAACTTACCAGAGCAGAATGCCTGGTGTAGTGATAGCAGCGAGGGTAGCAAGGGGTCAGGGAACACATATTTGTGCAGAAAAACGTGCACAAAAGCCATAGGTAAAGATTCTCCTGCCTAAGGGTAGTATCCCTGGAGGACTGTGGTAAAAAATGTGCCCCAGGCACAGTCCCACACAAGTTCCATCATCCTCACTCTGAACTAGGAATGTGGGATCCCAGTTGCTGGGAATTAACGTGATTCCATCCAGGAGGGATCAGGATATCAAAGTCTGGGACAGACTATGTACTCCATGTCAACTGCAACAGCCATATTCTTTCTACTGTATGTTGGGAAATATTTGAGGTTGTACAAGCTTATTAAAGAGGAAATTTAATAGAGATCGTTAAATGTATAGAAATCATAAACATGAAACACTAAGTCTCATTTGCCATGTGTCTTTCCTGTTCTTAGTGTCAGAAGTGCACAGTTGGTCAAGAGGAGGCTGCCAGGTTCCTCTCATACCACATTTGTGCTAGTCAAAGACCACCCCCCCTCCACTAGGCAGCAGTGGTAGGACTAAGGATTTAGGGCAGGCAAGTTGATACAGTCTAGTTTTCCCGTGCTGCATAAATGATCCCCTCCAGTGTCCAAATCAGTACAACATCTAACTTATATCTTTTGCTGAAGTTATAGGCCATGTCGCTTGTTCAGGCAACATTGAACGTGGAGCTATACTGTGGCTGATAAAGATGACACAACATTCAGCAATCCACAGCTGCTCATCCTGGCCACCACATTATGCCATATTTCATCCAATGTGTTTAGGCGAGCAGGAGACCCTCCCTGTATCTCTCATTTCTTTGAAAACATAGCAAGTTTTGTAAAAGTCAGCACAG
>NDGN011481293.1:0-12560 GCA_002564285.1 Tympanoctomys barrerae
CACAGGCTGCTTATGTAGCTCAGTGTGAATACCTTGAAGTCAGTCCTCACTACTAGAGTAGCAGTGTGTGTGTGTGTGTGTGTGTGTGTGTGTGTGGATTGAACAAAGACCAGGAAGGATAAGGTACACTCTATAGACTTAGGAAGAACATCTTTTGCTTAATGGTACTATAAGAGTGGTATGATTGAGTACTATTAGATGTGAAACTAAGGATGATAAAGGAATGATTATCTTGAAAAGTTCATTGGGGGCTGGGAATACAGCTCAGTGGCATAAGCCACTGTCTGGCAAGCACATGGTTCCAAGTTTGATCCCCAGTACCAAAAAAATTAACATCCATATGAAAGCAAGTAAGAAATCACCGATAGTTTTGCCACACTGGAATTATTTGATGAAGCATTACATTGCTAGAAGATGAGTCTGGAATGATTTAGGACAGAAAACTGCAAGTAGAAAACAAATTACTGCATGTATGTGTGATAACATGAGGTCCTGGGCTTTAGAATCATTGTGAGAAGTGGGAGTTGTGCATCCTTGACACATTTATGTTTTTCTATGTTTCAGAATTGTTAACAGTTTATTAAATCTTTTGCTGATTTTTTTTTTTTAGGTTCAGTAACTCAATGGTGCTACTGCCATAACAGTATGTACTTTTTCAAGCTTTTGTTTTTATTTTGTCTGTAGACTCACCACTGGGACGCTGAATTAATGTTTTAATTCTTTTTTAAATTTTTTTGTTTTAATTCTTATTTGTGACTTCTCCAAATAACCCGTAAAGACCTCTTTAAAAACATATTTCTATATTTTAGACAGTATTTGAGTTTTCAGATATTTACTTTAGGCTGATACAGTATTAAAAAATGAAACCTTTTAACTTTTCTCCTTTTGGGTAATCAAAATAATTAATGAGATGTTAAGTAGGTGACCAGTGTTTGCTCTCTTTCAAGTAACCTCTTCACTTTTTTCAGTCCAAAAGTATTTCGTCTATTAGAAGATCATTCAAAATACTGACTTTCAGATTACTTTTAAGTATGTGAAACATCAGCAAATAGATTTTAAAATTTATTTTTGTTTGTTGGAAATTAAACTTAATATCAAATTACTATTTAAAAGGGATATTATTAGCTAATTTGCATATTTTTCAGTTTTTCATAACCAAAAATGCTGAGGTTTGTCTCAACCAAAAGTTTGTGATAACAATGTCAATTGGTTTATCTTGGAAGCTGAGAGAGACACACAGTGAAAGAGAAAAAATTAGGTTTTATGGTAAGTGAAATCTGTCAAATTACAACGTAGTCCTGACTTACAGCGGAGATGCATTCAGATACCCATTGTAGCTTCCTTAGGGACATCTTCATTTTGCTATCCCTCCAGTATGTGAGCATAATTACAATATCAAATTATTTAGTTTTATTTCTGTTACTCAGTTTTTAATACGTATTTTTCAAGTGGTAAATAAAAATTTATGTTTATGGTGTGCTGTGTGATGTTTTGATGTGTGTATGAACTGTCGAATGACTCCGTTAATTCAAATGCTGTTACTTCACATATTCAATCATTTGAGCATGAGCTGACAACACTTAGGGTCTACTTTTTAAGCACATAATGCATATGATATCTATGCTATCTTTCTTGTAACTGAAACTTTGTACCTTTTGACCACCACTGCATTTTGTGACCTTTGTTACCATCATTTTAATCTGTGCTTCTGTGAATTTCACTTTTAATTCTGCATATGAGCGAAATGTTCCTGTGTGCCTGGCTTATTTTGCTTAGCATAATGTCCTTGATACTCATCTCTGTTGCTTTAAATAACAGGATTTCTTTCTTTTTAAAGGCTGAATTTTATAACTTGTATATTTAGAACATTTTTTTCTTTGTCCACTCATCCATTGATAGTTGGGGATTTGGGGGTATTGTGGATAATGCTACAGTGAACATAAGAATGTCGATGTTTCAACATTGTAATCTCTTTTTTTGTTTCTTTGGAATGTGTAATCAGAAGTAAAGTTTGTGTATCATACAGTAGTTGTGTATTTAGTTTTTTGATGAGCACCTACACTCTTCCATAAATTACTAGTTTGCTTTTCATCCACAATCACAGAGCTTATTTTTATATTTTACCATGTATCTTTTGTCTTTGACGATAGCTATTTTAATAGACTCATGAGGTCATAGCTCATTGTATTTTTAATTTGCATTATCCTTATGGTTACTCTGAAAATTTTTCTCATGTACCATACCTTTTTTGTCCTATTTTAAGAATGTCTGTTCAGACGTTCCACATTCCCAATACATTAGATCCCCCTTTTTGTTGTGCAATGCTGTGGATGAAACCTAGTACCTTGAACATGCTATGCAAGTGTGGTACTACTGAGCTACATCCCCAGCCCTACTTGTTTTTTAAGCTGGAGTATTTGTTTTCTTGCTCTTCACTTTTGTGAGTTCTTGAAATATTTTTGATATTAAACTCTTATTATGTATACAGTTTGCAAGTATTTTCTCCACAGAATTTTATTGAGGAATTGTTAGGACTGCTGGAGTACTACATTTAATTAATCAGATCTTTTTGATTGTTTTCTCAAATTCTTGTGTGCCATTGCCATCGTCCTAGGCCTGATCCTGATAATTTTATGCTGGTTCTTTCTGTTACTTTTATTTACAGCATCTATAAATCATTACTTTCCTAAATAATCTATGATGTTCTCTGTTGAGGTTTTTTGTTTTTGTTTTGTTTGCTTATGTGAACTTTTTTTCATGTTTATATCTGATAGTTTCAGTGGATGAGCTTTAATTTTTCCATTCTGATTTTCCAAATCTGATATTCAGTCATTGCTGATCAGACATTAAAATTTGTAGAGAATTTAGCATCTTACACTTAATTATGTAATGATTAGTATTTTTGTAGTCCCTCTTAATTAGATTGTAGGCTCTTTCAGATCTGGAATGATTTTTTAGTATAGAAGCCATTTTTTACTTTTATGATAGAAACATATTTGCAAAGCTAGTATTTCCATAGTATAGAATAAACAGTTTTTGGGGTTTTTTGTTTTCCAATATGTTCCTGCTGGCTTGAACTACCAGTGGTACATGCATGCCTATCCTGCCAGGTGACTTTGGGGAATTGGTCTCCCTGAAATGAATCACTTTTGTCAGTCTTTTTTTTTTTAATTTACTTTATCAGTCTTTTTGCTAGTAAAATTATAAAATTCCACCTTAACAGACAGTCATGCCTGTACCACCAGTACTTGAAGCTGTGTAACAGTAAGACATACAAATTATGACCTCATTGTGAATGAGTGAATCTTAGATTTATGATTGGCATAAGGTAGGTACTAATACAGGTGTGTTCAGCCAATAAAATGCAATTATCAGCTAAGAACCACTTTTAAAAATGCATATAGTGAGAGAGAGAGGGAGGGAGAAAAAATGAGAACACCTGTTATTGTGTGTTTTATGTTCTAGGCATTGTGCTAAGTGTTTTGTAAATATTAATTGCCTTTAAATCCTTACAACAGTTTCATGAAATAAGTGCTATTGTTACTTTAATACTGGTAGCATTTACCATTAAACTGATAAATGAGAGAACTAATATGAGTATACTGGTTTGTCTGCTTATATACCAATAATTACTGTCTTCTACTCATAAAGAATGTTTATATGAATGTATGTGTTTAAGATTTCTGTATTTGTAGTAGGAATCTAAGACAAAAAAAAGACTCTAAGACTATGTCAAATTTAAGCGCCTAGTCATAAAAATGAAGCTTGTTTTTATAAATTTATACTCCTAAAAATATTACAGTGATATATTCTCTTTTGCACCATTAATAAGAAATCTGATGTGATGTGCAATTGTGCACTACTTAATGATGGGAAACCATCTGAAAAATGCAGTTACTCAGACATAGTGTGTCCTTTTACAACCCTTTGTGATATGTATAAGTCACTTGGCATGGTTTCTTAATGCAAAGAAGTAGAAGGCTGCTATTATCTATTGCTTTACAGAAAACTTTTTAAAAATAAGTATTCTGAAGAATGATAAAAATACAGTATAGTAAATATTTAAAATATAATAGTCACATATTAGCATTATCAAGTATTATAGTTTCATAAAGAATTATATATACTGTACTTTTATAGAGTCCTGCAACATAGTAATATTGCTTTTTTCAGCATCACTACAAACATCCGAGTAAGGTGTTGCACTACCACATTACATTGGCTGTGAGGTCACCAGGAGATTGAAAATTTCAGCTCCCTTATAATCTTCAGGGACTACTATTAAATATACAGTTCAGTGCTGACTGAAATGTTCTTATATGTGTATGATTATACTATTGTCAGAGAAAATGATTTGCATGATACTTTTTAAATTTTGATCGGACTTCTTTTGTAAATTAGCATGAGGTCAGTTTTTAAGACTATACCAGTACTTGAAAAGAATATGTTCTGTTGGGAACAGCAGAATTATATGAGTTCAAGACCAGAAAAAAACACTGACAAAAGATCTACAGACTGCTTTACAGGTTTTCAGGGTAAGTCCTGAGAGAATTTGACTGATCTTGTCAGATACAAAAGTTACATTAGTTATATAGGTCTTGCTTTATCTTGGTCTTAACCATCCAGCAGAAAAGTATAAAAACGAGGTATAACAAGTAAAGCCATATTAATATGCTGAACTGTAAAAGGCTCAAGTGAACAACTTCTGACCTTGCCAGTCATGCAGATACCCCATGACTATTATAGACTACTGGACTATATTGGATAATTTGCTGAATTCATGCACCTACAGTATATGAATGACAATGGAATACCCATCTCTGACAAACAAACGTAAACAAAAAGGGGTGATATAAATGGAGGACCATTTTGTAGTGAAAAAATATATCTTTATATACAAAATAGCATAGATGTACAGCTACATTCTCTTAGTGCAGTGTGAAGAAAGTTTTGAACTGATAGTACTTAGACAAGATATCATGTCTGAAAAAAATAAAATAAAAGATATCATGTCTGCATCTTGTACTATGAATAACTACTACAAAGACAACAACATGCAATATATTAATTATTGTAACTGTCCTAACTTGTTTTGAAACTGTCTCATTGCTATTTCTTAATAAAATTAAAATATAAAAAAGAGCAGGAATATATATACAATAGACAATGCAGTTACAAGTTACATAAAGTGATTTAAACTGGTAAGTCAATTAGGACATCTCTGTCATCTTGAACATGTGGCTTCCATTTCTGACTCCCAAAGGACTGCCTTGTTTTTGCAATTTCCCTGCTGTCAGAATGAGGTGGATCACTAAGAGTCTGATCTTGTAGTGAGACCCTGAACACCCTGTATGCCCTTCTCTAAAATAAAAGTTTTTAAAAAGTGCCTGCTTAGGCAGATGCAGGGACCAGCGTTTGATCCCTGGCGTGCCATCCCCCTCCCCCCAGGGTGCGCTGAGACCTTGTAGACCCTGTGCTAAATACAGGGGGGGAAAAAGTTACTAGAAAAATTTTATGAACCATTTTGGTGGCCAGCTCAACACTCCTGGGGGTGGGATGGGCGTGGCTTGTGGTGCTGGGGTTAGGATCGAACCCTGGTCCCTGTGCTTGCCTGAGAAGGCGCTTAGTTCACTTCTATTCTTTTAAAAGGATCAGCACTGAGAGGTAAAGTTAAAGGAGGAAGGGGACATTCAAAATTAAATATTCTGATAGTATCTATAAGCTTTCCCTTTTATTTATAATTTACCTTCCTTAAACTTTGTGGAAAAGAAAAAAGATTAGCCAGTTTATAGTGTTTATAAGGACTATTCTCTTTTAAAAGAGTTGGGGGGACTACTAAAATGTAGCACTGCATATACCTTAAGGTATAAGCAAAAACATACAGAAAAATATTTTTATCCCATTGTCATAAAGAAGACTCTCTAAAATCTTTAGTGTATTTTAACTAAACTGATCTCAAGAGATTTCATCAATGTTCATTCAAAAATTAGATTCCACTTAAGGAGAAGCTACTGAATGTCAGGTATGGTACTGGAGACTCCAATTACAGCTTTGTAACAAGAATTCACACAGGGCTTATGTTCTAATAGGAATGGAGACAATAGGTAAGTGATTATGACAAAGTCCGTTAAGCGCCAGAATGGTGGGTGTACAGAATGTTGCTTTAGAGCACTGCCGGGAGCATGAGAGTGAGAGTGAACAAGAGAGAGACAAAGACAGACAAGACCCAGTTTCACACTCCACCTCCCACAAGGCAGTTGGGGGTGGAAATTATTCCAGATGTAGGGATTGGTGGTGGGATTGATCAGAAAATCTTACTTGAAATAACATAAACTGAAGTCTGAGATATGAACCAAGCTAAGAAGACTAGGACAACAGAAAAATATGCAGCCTGAAGGTAACATAAAATGGAGGTTTATAGTGAAAGGAATGATTGGACCAAAGCAGAGGATGGGTAGGGAAGTCAAAGCCATGTCTACTAGAAAGTTAAGGGCTGGCGAGATTGCACAGTAGAGTAAGTGCCTGCCTGGTAAGCACAGAGTCCTAAGTACAGAGTTAGGGCATAATCTGAGAACAGTGTCTTGTTGACACAGGGCTTTAAAATAGACAGAATGACATACTAAGATGTTTCACTTTGGCTACAGTTTGGAGAATGAATTGGAAGAAAGCCAGAGGAGAGACTGAAAGAGTAATTTAAACTAAGATATTATTGGTGACTTAGATTTAAAATGATGACAGTGTAGTTGTAACCATGGCCTTATGCAAGTTATTTAGGATATAGAAGCAATAGGATTTGGTAAATTTTAGATCTTTGATTTGAAAAGAGGCTGAGGAGGTTGACATTAGAGAAATAAACCTTAATTCAACTGTTGGCTTTTTCGTTTTGGAAAATTATTACATTCCATTGTTTCTTACATTTGTGGCAGTTATGCTTTTTTTCTAGTTGTGCCTATCAAACTTTTCTCTGCCCTATTCTTCATTATATGGAAAACTTCCAGCGGGGGTGGGGCATCATATTCCTCAAGAATGTGATAGTGATTAAGTTATTCAGTATTCTCTGAGGAGTGTATCTAGAACCTAGGGAACCAAAGAAGTCATTATTTGGATTAATTCAAAGATTTGTAACTAGACTAAGGTAAGAGCATAATGCAGTCTTTTCTTCATGTGATAATTATCTTGTAGCTCTTTACAAATAGTCCACATTCTTTTAAATGCCTGCACATTATTTCATTGTATGGGTGGGTACCGTAGTGAGTGAATGTACTACAGTTTTATTTACCAAGTCCACTATTGTTGGGCTTTTTAGTTTTCTCTAGTTTTTCCCCACTTAATACATTTAGTAATGCATTTAACATGCTTATACTATTTATGATTAAACGCAAGTTTGCATCAACAAGTCTATCACAAATAAGCACCACAGATGTGTTTCCGTCTGCAGAAAATACAGTTGCTTCCAGGGTTGATAGAGGAATCGGAGGTAGTACATGTAAAGAAACTAGCAGTGTCCCATGGATTCAGTAGTGACACAAGAAATAAACTTAAGTGTAGTCTTCAACTTTAGTACATCTTAAAACTGGATTTAAGGTAAATTAATCTATAAATTGCTTCAGATATTTAAGTCAAAGACTTTAGGTATGAAACATTTCTTGATCTGTTAGACATTACTTTGTAAAAAGCAGTTTACTGTGTATATAGGCTTATGACTTAAATGGATTTTAAAAAATTCTACTAAATTGTGATATGGTGAGACCCATTATAAAATATTTTACATATCATCAAGTACCAGGATTATTAGAATTAAATAAAGTTAAAATAATGGACATTTTTTTTCTAATGAGGCAGCGTGACACTATATAGTACTTTGAAGAGACAAGTCACTTCAGTAATGAGTTACAAGTCTATTGAATTCTTGATGTGTTTGATAACTTTTTTAGAAGCAGTCTTATTTTATAGATGAGCAAACTGAGGACTCAATAACTTAAGGGGACTTCTCTAAGGTCACATTAAATATTTGTCAATTTGAATTTAAATCCAGTTCTCCTGATTAAGAGCCCTTTCTTCATTTATGCCAGTTTGGATGTGGAGAATGTTGCATGGTCTCAGCATATCATGTTTTAGGTTGTGGATTAGCAGCCCATTTTATTAGGTATTTCTCTTACTGCATTAGTCTTATACATATACATTCTCAGACATACCCTTTGGTTTTTTATAAGAACTTGCTGATAATGATAAAATATAAATATACTGAAAGATGGTATTTGTAAAATAAGCTAAAATGTTTTAAGACAGTATTTTGTGTTAGGCTTGTGTGTTTGAATTCATTTTAAGAGTTCAAATTACTGAGCCATTTTACATAGACTGTTCTGGGTGCCATAATCATTAGAGTTTTCTTTTTTTGTCTTTCTGAAACAGGATCTTGCTGTGTAGTTCAGGCTGGTCTTGAACTCATCATGGAACTTCTCTTGCCTCTGCCTCCTGAATGCTATGGGTTTGCTTTTCTACTTGCTGGTCAGCTGAGTAGAATACAAGCCTACCGTGGGTTTCAGGAATGTGTATGTGGACTTGTTTGAAATAGCAAAGTTGATACACTCAAGTTGTGACAGAGTTACTCTGTTTTGTTGTTTACTTGATGAACCTTAAATTTCTTATAGCTGTAGATTGTTGAAGATCTGGGTTCTAGTAGTGGTTGTCTGAGCCCTCTGGTGCTCAGGACAATTCTTACTAAAACAACCCTTAACAGGGGGAAGTGGAGAAGGGTGAGAGAGAGAGAGAGAGGAAAAGGGATCAAAAATAATCAGAAATTTTTAAATTCTTCTGGGAAGTTACCCACAATATATGACCCAGGGAATAGCTGGGTCAAGTGGGACCTCTAGTTGTAGTTTTTTGAGGGATCTCCACACTTATTTCCACAGTGGTTGGGCTAATCTACACTCCCACCAGTGGTGGAGAAGGGTTCTTTTTTTTTTTTCTCCCACACCCTCTCCAGCATTTGTTACTGGTTGATTTCTTCATAATAGTCATTCTTTCTAGGTGAGATGGAATCTCAGTGTTTTGTTTGTTTTGAGTTAGTTTTTTTTTTTTTTTTAATACTAGAGATAGAACTCAGGACCTTGCCCTTGCCAGGGTGACTCTTATGCCACAGACCTATATACCCCACTCTCAGTGTTCTTTTTTTCTTCAATTTTTTCATTCATTCATTCATTCATTCATTCATTCATTCATTTATTCATTTATTCATTTGGTACGGGATCTCACTACACAGCTCAGATTCATAGTGCTTCTTCTGTCTGAGGCTCCCCACTGCTGGGATTACAGACATGTGCTACCACGCCTGGTTTCAGCTGGCACCACACACTCAGGATTTTGGGGCAGCATGACATGCAGTACTAGGGATTGAACCTGGTCCTTGTGATTGCCAGGCAGATGCTTAGACTGCCAAGCTGTCTACCCAGTCCTGTCAGTGTTGTTTTAATTTGCTTCTCTTGGATGACCAGTGATATTGAACATTTTTAAATATGTTTGCTGTTTGTATTTCATCATATAAGAAGTATGTATTCATCTCAGATGCCCATTTTTGGATTGGTCTTTGAATTTGGGTGGGGTCTGCTTTTTTTGCTTTTTTTTTAATTGATCTTTTTGAGACAGAGTCTCACCATGCAATTCAGGCTGACCTTGAACTCACTTTGTAGCAGGCTGGTCTCCAGCTTGCAGAATCCTCTTGCCTCACCCTCTTGAGTGCTGGGATTACAGGTGTGTACCGCCACACCCAGCTCTGATATATAATGTATATATATATATATATATATATTTATATATATATATATATTTTGTTTGTTTGTTTGTTTGTTTTCATCCTTTATGTGTTTTCAGTATAAGTCTTTTGCTTGAGGGATAACTGACTAAAATTCTTTCCCACTCCTCTGTGGGTTGTCTTTTTACTCTGCTGGTGATTTCTTTTTTTGCGATAATATTATCTCAGTTGTTTATTCTTGGTAGTATTTTCCATGCAGTGTGGGTTTTGTTCATGAACTCTCTCCCTATACCTATGTTTTCAAGATTTCTACCTATTTTTCTTTTCCAGTGGATTTAGCTTTTTTGTTTAATATTTAGATCTTTAATCCATTTAAAATCTTCCATGCTTTGAATGTTTCCCAAAATTCATGCTGTAATTTAATCACCAATGTGATAAATTACCTCCTGTTGTCCCCCAAAAATATCACACAAAAGAGGTGTGACCCTTTCTTTTACAAGCACCTCCACCAAAAGAGGACTTTTGGAGATGATGAAGTGAAGTAGAGGGAGCCTTCAAAAATGCAAATAATGGCCTTAAAAAAGAGCTGCAAGTAGGCTGCTATCCTCCCTTTTTCCCTTTCATAGGTCCTTTCCTGGGTGGATCCAGAGCTCAAGAAATCATCTTGACAATACAAACTGTGTCTTCACTAAATACCAAAAATTGCAATGCTTTTATTTTGGCCTTCCCTGCTTCCACAACTGTGAACACAAAATTTATCTGATAACCAAAAAAAAAAAAAAAAAAAAAACAAATCTATATCTACACACACACATATGGTTTGTGTGTGTATGTGCATACACCCATGCGTGTGTGTTTGTGTACCAGTTCCCCAAAATGAATGTAATTATTGTGTATCACAAACATGCATCAATAAAACAGCAAAAGTTGGTTTTCCTGCTCTGTATTAGGTGCTAGGATAGTACATAGTTTCCAAAATACTTAGGTTTTCTCTTTGTTAGACATTTACAGTGGAAGAGGTAGAAGAATGAAAACATCTGTAAAAATCTCAAGTCTCTACAGTGAAATAAAAAAGCAGGATGTAACTTGTGAAACTATAGGACTGAATAGATGAAACCTTTTGCAAATTAGATTTTGTTGTGAGTGACAAGTTTCTTAAATGTTCCAGTCCCTTATGGTCCTCTTGCTAGTAGTAAGTGTTTTGGGTTTTTTTCCCCCCATTTCAACATGGAAAGGGTTTTGTTCTGTTACCTGATAATATTGTGGTTGCAGACAACTATGGTTCATTGCTATTATTAATGTGAGTTAGCACTTGTGCATAACTGGAGTGTTTTTTTTTTTAAGGGATTTTGAAAAGTTAGGAACTGCTTAAAAAAATAGGATTCCATTGGTGTACAGCTTAACTGAAGATGTTATTTACAAATGTGTTAAACGTGAATTACCACTCCCTACTAGTCACACATTTGGTGGGTGATCTGTTTGCTTTAAATACATGAAAAAATAAAAATTAAGCTGTTAACCATTCTCATTTTTTGAAAAATTTATATAAATTATATTTCGGTGGGGCTGGGGANATGGCTCAGTAGAATAAAGCACTTCCCTGGCAAGTGCAAGGGCCTGAGTTCAACCCCCGGTTCCACACACACAAAAAAATAAATAAATAAATTATATTTTGGTTATTAGAAAATGTCTTGAGAATCTTTTAGGCAGATATTGTTATTTTTAAAATATATAATTTATAATATGTATTAGTCTTCGGTGTATGTACATCTTATGATTTTGTAATTTCCTGCTTTTAATTGATATGTTGAAGTAGAAACATTTGCTGTTGGTATTTGGAAAGCAGTGTGGTTTTGCATCTATGTTCCATGGATGTATTTATAAATAAAATTTATTTATTTATTTTAATAATGAATCTTTTTTCTGCCAGATTACCACATTTTTTTGTTTTGTTTTGTTTTGTTTTTTTGTTTTTTTGTTTTTTTGTTTTTTTGTTTTTTTTTTGGTGGTGGTGCTGGGGATTGAACTCAGGACCCTGTGCTTGCCAGGCAAGCAGTTATTCTACTGAGCTAACTCCCCGGCCCTATAAAATTTAAATAGTTGGTGTTGTATTAGTGAATTGATCATAATCCAGTTATTTTTATAGTTAATTTTCTTTATCATCACTGGCATGGAACTGAATTTAATCTGGTATTAGTCAAAGTTCTGTTATATTCTTTATCTCTTCTGTCTTCTCCCTGTAGTACTTAGTCTGTGATTAACCATTTGTCAATTTGGGAGAAATTTTCAGTGTTTAAAAATCAGTTTGAATTATGGAAAGCAAAATTGGTACAGTATGGTGACTTGATCATACTTGCTTAATAACATCTCTTTAAAACAGTTCTTTAATGTGTGACTCATGGTAAAAATGCAGTCTGTACCCATTAGGAAACTAGGTAGTTTTTCTGCTGCATGGGAACTACTTGAATAAACAGTACATTAACCTAGCCTTCCCTATATTAATCTTTACCTTTCTTTCTTTACTCATCAAAAGATCACATTTTTAAAGAAAATCAGTGGACAGACATAATGTACTTTAGGCATTTGTTTTGATGTTTTGTGAGGAATTCAAACATGTGGTAACGTTTTATTTTTAGCCTAAGGTAAAAATGCATTCCTTTATCATTGTTTTGCAGCTATGTTTTACCGAAAAAGGATGAATGTCTGTTGTAAAACCAAAAAGTTAAAATGGTATGTGAAGTAAAACAAGACTATAGGGGCTGGTGAGATGGCTCAGTGGTCTAAAGCACCTACTTGGAACAAGCTTGGC
>NDGN011481295.1:0-12288 GCA_002564285.1 Tympanoctomys barrerae
TTTATATAATTTTGGGTTTCTAAGTTAGGTATCTTAAACTAAAATCACATTGTAGTGACACTAGCATTAAAGTCCAGAATTCATTTCCAAACAATTCAGAAGAAAACAATGACTTTTACATATTATACTGTTATGGTAGTTTCTAGTATGAAATCCAGATGCAAGTACTTTCAGCAAGAAACTACAAAATATTGGTTACAAAGTCTTCATCTAGCTTCATAATGATAAATAATCATATCCTAATGAGTCTGTTTGCTAGTTTATTCTTAACTTTCTGAAGTTTCATAATCTATGAAATGGTAACAATAGGACAATTCTTACATTATTGTTAGGGAATTAAGCTTTTTAAAAATCTAAATATCTAGTGTAGTTCCTGGAATAAATTGAGAAGGCATAAATTATTGAAGTAATATTAGGTATTATTCTAATAGAATGACCAATGCTTTAAATTGCCCTTAGTATTCAATTCCTAAATTCTGAATATCTAGTCTTATGAGGATGTCAACTTGAATTATCCACGTTCATAAAGGAGGCAGTAATGAGACTCACCTCCAAAGTCCTTTCATTTATGACTGTCACATTATACAGACATACACGTGTATAAGCCTGCACATGTTCACATAATCCCTGTTTAGATGCTCAATACAGGCTAGATATGTTGTTTAAAAAATGTTATGCAATATTGAATATTTACATTGCCAATTTTTCTTTAAAATTTTATTACACATAGAAATGATAGTTTATTGTTCTTACCCTATCCTAATATTAACAAATTAGGAATAAAAAATAAAGTAAAACAAGATTAAGTAAAAGGCTCAAAGGCATCATTCAAGATTTAGTCACTTGCATTTCATAAAAATGTGATCTCCATTAAAATGGCATTACACAAAATTTTGCTGGGGGTATTTTTCAGCAGATTAGCCTTCCTAATTACATTTTGCTTAAGCTAATGCTAAAATGAGTTTCTATTCCCTAAGCACTTATCAGTTCATAGCAGAACTCGTTACAAAACTTTCTATGTGAGACACCACCCAAAATTAAAGACGTGCTTAATTTAATCCACAACAACAGAGTGTACATACAAGCAAATGGAAAGTTAATGGAAATCCTTCAATTTTGATATAATTTGATTTTTGATAGAATTCTTATAAATTAACTTTATAAGGGAAATATGATTCATTTAAGAGAAAAATATATAATCATCTTAAATTGTAATGAGAAATTATTGCTTGTGGTATATTGCTCATCATTTTCTAGAAAGTCAAGACACATGGTAAGTTGTTTTCTTTAAATAATTCAATGAAATCATATCATGATATTTACCAGTCATTTTTGGATGTACAATGTCCTAAAGTTCTGTTATGACTTGTAATAGCATATATTAAACATTTACAAGGATGACAAAGCAAACTCATTTTGATTCAGTTATCTAAATGAAGTCTTTGAAGGTGAAGGTTAGACTCAAGATGTTTCATCTTACAAGATCAAGGATCTATACTAATATTTTATGCATGAAAAAGTACAGTAGTAGTTGATGACCAAGAAATATTGATTAGTTGATGTGAGGAACATCAATAATGAAGAGCTTTCTTTTTACTCTGACTTTAAAACATTCTTTTTTAACAATTGCGTTTTTCTGAGCTGGCTATGCTTGCCTTCAAAATATCAAAAGTAAAATTTAATTCAACCCAAGTAACAGGACACCTGTTTCAAGCAAAACATTTGAAGATTCAGGGCTGTATAGAAAGCACTAAATTAGAATAATTCTCTGTTCATCTTGTCCTCATCGTCAAGATATTTGTGACTAATTAGAGCAAATATTTATTGAAATTTAACAGTAATGACAATTAACTGGGGCCCTCGGTCTTAAGGGTATTCTAGGATTGTACATGTCTAGCAAGCTCCATGATGAAGTTCACACTGCTAACTCACAGACTACGCTAGGGAGACAAGGAATTAGGAGGCTGAATGGAATAAACAAGGAAAATGAGACAACTTCATGGAAGCCAGAAAAGGGCAAGAGGTCTCCAACAGTTAATGAATGGGGAGGTAGGTGATTTAAACAGCAATTCATGAAATAATTCTTATTCTTAAGGATCTAAGAGACTGAAGGCTCTTCTGGTTAACAAAGTTACAGAAAAAGAAAAATCTAGGCATAGGGAAAAAAAACTTAAAAAAATCAAGGCCAAGGTGGCATAAAATATAGAATGTTTGAGGTGCTAAATGCTAATTATTAGAGTATCTATTTTATTATAAAAACAGATTGATAATTCATAAAAATAATTGAAATATATTTGTTTTTATTCTTATTAATAATCATGTCACATCTATTATTACCTTGCCATTCATAAAGTGGTTTGATATCCATTATTAGAGCATTCTTTTTTCTCTTTTTTATTTTGTCTTTTAAGTAGAAGCTGTCACCATGCACATGCAGTTTAGGATGGCTTTGAACCCACTTTGTAACTCATGCTGGCCTTAAACTTACAGCAATCATTATGCCTCAGACACCCAACAGAAAGCTTTAACAATTCTAACACAAAGATTTTTGTTGTTGGTCATATAGCAAACTTAACGCAGGAAGATTCTGAAGATAACATGTTCAATGTCTTATCTAAGACCAACTATCCAATAAGGATGAATCTACCAACAAAACTCTCTTTTCAATGACCATTTATAAAGAAATCACAAGTTTTAATATCCACCTAGAGAATCTCTCATCATTGTTCTTTATATTTAAAGAAGTCTTTAAAGTTCATCAGTACAACATTTATTTTCCCCCACAGAAACATAAAATATGTTTTCATGTATTCAAATACTTATAATTTCTCAGTTAAATCTGTCTTATTCACTTCATCCAGGAATACTACTAGCCAATAGAAAGATAACATTTTTCTAAATGTCAGATACTATAATAAAGAACTTCATTATATATTAAATTATGTTATGCTTACAACAATGGTAAGAAATATGTTTCTCATATTCACATTTTCTTTTATTTTTGTCTTCTGTATTTGGTAACTTTTATTTTATACATGAAAGTTAATGTTAATGGCTTATAATAATTGAAATAATAAAACAGTTAAAATATAATAACTGCTTACTTATTAAATCTAAATACTTTACATTTATTTAATGTATCTTCATTATCACCTAGTGAGGTAGTAATGAATATTCGACCTTTTTTGTAAGTGAAAAAAACATCAGGAATAGAGAAACTATGTAGCTTATCCAAAAGCCACAGAATTCATAAGTGGTAGAGCCAGGACATGGTGACTGGATCATGCTAACTTATACAAGCTAATGATTTAACTATTCAGGAATTTTGGATACAAATTGTTGGACACATACATTACTGGAATTATATGAACTAAAATATGCATTAGATAAAATCACAGAAATTATATTGAAAGAACAGTTAATAAGGACTCAAAATTTATCAATTCCCAATTATTTTATTTAATTTTTCTGTGTTCATTGCAACCTTGCCAGACAGGCAATTTCTAATATTCAAAAGCAGACAGCTTTTTCTGGCTACCTAATTCCCACTTACTAGTTGTATATATTTTTCAATAGATCTATGATATGCAGATAAACTGGATTGAAGTTAATGCGGAAGTAGAGAGAGTGAGCCTTCAGAAAAACAAGATAAAAAAAGACACTAGAATTGTGGTTAGAGGAAAATCTGAGAGGAAGTAAGCCTTAGAGTTGAGATGCAATTGCCTTCCCTCCCAAACAGTAACTTGCAATTATAGTCTAGTATAATTATACATCTGGTCTACTAGATCCAGCTAAGCTTCAGACACATAGGTGACTGATCAGAACATCCTAACCCATACTCCCGTTTTCTCAAAAATGCCCTTTTTCTTTCCAAATACCCTTGGTGTGTGATTCATTTCCCTACTGGATCAATACTGGCTAACTGGCTGTACTCAAAATCCTATAGGTTGATGGTAGTTTGACACATGTTGTACCACCACTATGATTTTGCTATGTAAATATAAATTACCCCTAACAAAAAGCCTTGTTGGCCACCCATTTGATACTTCTGAAAATCCAGGAATTATTTTTCTTCCTCTTCTTTCCAATAAAAGTCTGCTAACTTCATCCTGTGGTTTATGACTTCATTCCTCAGTGCTGTGACAACACAAACTCAGCACATTTGAGATCTAACAGATCAGGAGTTATATTTTTCCTGCATCAGATCATCCAATATCTTATTAGCACAACAAAGAAAAATCCAGTAGGACACAACATATCATTTTTTATCATTTAATTTACTGTAAAGAGTAAAACAAAACCAATAGCAAAAACAAATAGCAGAAACAAAAACAGAAACAGAGCAACAGACAACAATACATATGGCACATAATTTTAAAACAAGAATAAAAGTTTAACAATGGTTGTTGTGTTGTTTATCTTTGTTAAATCCATTGCTAAGATTAATAGATATAGGTCTACAAGATTGGTCAAATAATTAAAAATTAATGCATACTTTTAATAAACCTTAATTTTTTCTTATTTTCAGCTGTCCTCAACATATACTTGCATAATTTTCCAATTTAATTTTTTCCTATCTTTTAACCTTTCTGTCATCTTCACTGTTTATTCATTATGTTCAGTTTCTTTCCATGTTAATATATCTATTATTCCTTCTAGATTTTATTTAATGTTTTTGGATCTTACACTAGGGAAACAACATAATATTTACACATATGGGTCTGATTTATTTCACTTATGAGTACAGCCTCTAGTTGCATCCATTTAACTATAAGGGCCTCAAGTTTGTCTTTCTTTATAGCTGAGTAATATGCTATTGTATAAAAGTATATATTTTTTATCCATTCCTAAAATGATGGAAATTTTTGTTTGTTTCCAAGATTTAGCCATGACAAATTGTGCTGCTATAAACATGGATGCACATGTATCACTGTGTCATGTTTTCAGTTCTTTTGAAAAAAAACCCAGAAGAATATGTGAGCTGAATGGGACTTCTAATCCTACTTTTGTGAGGCAATTCCACACTGATTTTCATAGTGGAGTACCATCTACATTCCCACCAACACTGGAGAAGGGTTCCTTTTTTCCTGCAGCCTCTGCAGCATGTTATTAGCTGACTTCTTTATTACAGCCATTCTTTCTGGGGTGAGATGATATGTCAATGTTGTTCTAATTTGCATTTTTCTAATGACCTGTGCTGTGGAACATTTTTTTTCACGTATTTTGTGCCACTTGTATATCTTACTCCGAGAAGTATATATACATCTCAGATGCTCATTTTTGGATTGGGTCTTGGAAATTTGGGGCCTGACTTTTTAAGTTCTTTATATATTCCAGATTTAATTCCTTTGTCTGAGTGATTGTTGCTTACATTTTTTTCCCAAATTTCTGGGTTGCTTTTCTGCTCCGTTGGTGATTTCTTTTGACATGCAGAAACTTCTCAATGAGATCCCAGTCACTGACTCTTTGAAGCATTTCCTGTGCAGTTGGCTTTTTAGTCCTGAATTCTCTGCCTATCTCTGTCTTAAAGATTTCCACCTACTTGCTCTTCCAGTAGATTTAGTGTTTCTGTTTTTAATGTTTAGATCTTTAATCCATTTTTACTTTAGTTTAGTGTATGGTGATAGACATGGGTTTAGCTTTAGTTTTCAGGATGTGAAGTGCCAGATTTAAGCACCATTAGCAAAAGAGGTATCTTTCTTCCAGTGCACATATTTTGTCAAAGACAAGGTGGCTAAGTGTGTAGTTGTATCTGCATTTTCTAATGAGTTCCATTGATCTTTTGGTCTGTTTTTGTGCGAGTGCCATGCTGATTTTATCACAGTAGCTTTGTAGTATAATTTCAAGTCAGGGATTGTAATGATTCCTTCCTTGCCTTTGTAGCCCGGGATTGTCTTTGCTATTATAGATCTTTTGCCTCCAAATACATTTTACGAATATTTTCTCTAGATCTGTGAGGTGTGCTAATGTATTTCAATAGGGATTGCATTATATCTGTATAATTTTTTTTCTGCATTTTAGGGAAAGGTCTACAGAGTGTTGAGGGTCTCACTACTAGATCTGACTTATAGTGATCCACCCATTTATAGCCTCCCAAGATCTGGGATTACAGGCAGGCGCCACCACACCCAGTCTCAGTTACCATCTCAGAGTGCCCCAGGGGTGGGGCTAGCATGGCAGGCCTGGGGATCAAACCCCTGGGGCCCTGTGCCTGCTTGCATGCCCTTGAATCCTCTGAGCTATTTGGCTGGCCCTACATTATATCTGTGTAACAATTTTGGTAGTATGGCCATTTTCACAAAGTTGGCTCTTCCTATCAGGAAGCATAAAATATTTTTCCATTCTCTGAAATCCCCTTCAATCTGTTTTTTCAGAGTATTATAATTTTCATTACATAGCTCTTTTCCACCCTTTCTTAGATTAATTCCTAAGTATTTCATTTTCTGGATGGTAGTGTGAAGGGTGTTGCTTCTACTTAGGTGAATTTGTTATCTGTGTAAAGGACTGCTACTGATTTTTTGGTGTTGGCTTTGTACCCTGCTATGCTACTGAGTTTGTTTATTAATTGTACAAGTTTCCTAGTGGAGTTTTTTTGATCTTCAATGTAGAATATTGTGTCATCTGTAAATAATGACAGTTTAACTTCTTTACCTAATCTTATTCCTTTGATTTCTCTCCTTTGTCTAATGGTTCTGCCTAATATTTCCAGAGCTATATTGAATATGAGTGGCGATAGTGGACATCTTTGTCTTGTATGTGATTTTAGAATAAATGCATTGAGGTTTTTCTCCCTTGAGAATGATGTTGGTGACCTGGAGAGATACCTCAGTAGCTTTATTGTCTGTATGGAAAGCACAAGGACCAGAGTTTGATCCCTAGTACATAAATAAATAAATAAATAAGTAAATTGCTGTCAGCTTTTGGTTTGTCATAAAGGGCTCTTATCAGATTGAGTTATAGGCCATCTATACCAACTTTTTGTAAGGCTTTGATTATGAATGTGTGGTGTACTTTGTCAAAAGATTTTTCTGCATTTATTGAGATGACCATGTGGTTTTGGTTTTGACTATATTGATATACTGCATTACATTTATAGATTTGTGTATGCTGAAACATCCTTGAATGCTTGGGATCAATCATGCCTTGCTGTGGTGTATACTCTTCTTGATAATTTACTGCTTTCTATGTGCTAGTATTTTATTGAGGATTTTTGTGTCTATATTAATTAGAGAGACTGGCCTGTAATTTTCCTTTTTTGTAGTTTTTCTCTGGTTTTTGTATCAGTATAATACTTGGAATAAGGATTAAGTTTGGGAGGTTTGCTTCTTTTTCCATTTCAGTAGAGAGTTTGAGGAGTATTGGGATTAAATCTTCTCTAAATTTCTTCTACAATTTAGCTTTGAATTCAACAGGACCTGTGCTTCTCTCTGTTGGTAAGATGTTTATTACATTTTCAAACTCATTGGCTGATATTGGCTTATTCAGAAGTTTTATATCTTCCTAATTAAGTTTTGGTAATTTAAAACTACCTAGGAATCTGTCCATTTTTTCTGTGCTTTGCATTCTGTGAGAATGAAGATTTTTCAAAGCAGCAATTGATGATCTTCTGTATTTCCACAGGATTACTCTTTTCATGTCTTATTGCTAAGATTTGAGCTTTTCCTTTCCTGTTTTTGAGGAGGTAGGCTACGAGTTTACCAATTTTAATCTTTCAAAGAACAAGTTTTTGATTCATTGATTCTTTTTATTATTTTCTTTATCTCATTTGCATCAATTTCTGATCTAATCTTTTGCTCTTCTTTTCCTAGACACTTGAGGTGCAGCATTAAAGTATTTATTTGTTCTCATTCTAATTTCCTAATCTGTCACTTCATATATATATATATATTGTGTCCCACAAATTCTTATAAGTTGTGTTTGTGCTCTTGTTGTAGTTACTGTTTAATTTCTTTTTCAACCCACTGGTTGCTAGTGAGGGTGTTATTTACTGACAATGCATCTATAGATTTTTTTTTGCAGTTTCTTTTATCATTAATAATTTCCAGTTTCATTGTACTTTGGTCAGATAATTTGCACAGGATAATTTCAGTTTTCTTGTATTTACTTGAGCATGATGTATGGACTAGTATGTGGTCTATTTTAGAAAATGTCCCATGTGCAGCTAACAAGAACGTGTATTAAAATGCTGTTCAGTGGAACAGTCTGTAGATGTCTGCTAAGTTCATTTGTTCAAAGATTTGGTTCAGTTTTGCTACCTCTTTGCTAAGTTTTTGTCTACTTGACCTATCTTTTTGGCATACGGGAGTATTAAGGTCCTCTGTTCAGATTGTGTAATTGCTTATCAGGTTTCTCATCCTTTAAAACTTGTTTTGTAAAGTTCGGTGTAACCATAATTGCTCCATATTTATTTATGACTGCTCTCTCTCCTTTTTGAAGTTTTCTCCTAATGATTATGATATGACCTTCTTTATCTCATTTGATCATTCTTTGTTTGAAGTTTAGATTGTCTGCAAGAAGAATAGCTATCCCTGCTGTTTTCTGAGATCCTTGACCATGTAGTATGGTTTTCCACCCTTTGACTTTAAGCCTATGAAGTTCTTTTCAGGTTAAATGTGTTTCTCATATACAGCATATAATTGGATTTTGCTTCTTGATCCACTCTGTGAATTTATTTCTTTTAACTCATAAACTGAGTCCATTTGTTGATGGTTATAATTTATATGTACTGGCTTATATTTGTCATGTTACTTTTCTGCTGTTGGTTCCCTACTTTTCTCATGCTTAATTGTTTGTGCTATATGGTGGGTTCTGTCTGTTGCTGTTCTTGGGGTTTTGGTCATTTTGATGCCTTTCTAGAATACCTTTTAGTACTCTGTATAGTGTTGGTTTAATTGTCATGAATTGTTTTAGTTGTTGTTTGTCATGGAAGTATTTTGCTTCTCCATTAATTTTCAAATAAAGTCTTTCAGGGTATATCGGCCTGGATTGCAAATTGTTTTCTTGTGGAACTTGAAATGCTTTGCTCTATGCTCTTTTATTCTTGATGGTTTCTGCTGAGTAATATGCTGTGATTCTGAGGGGTTTGCCTTTAAACGTGATCTGTTTCTTTTCTCTAATGGCTTTTACATGTTGTTCTTTTACTGAATTTCTGGGATCTTGAGTATTATATGTCTACGTATCAATTTAACTGGGTTATTATTTGGAATTCTATTTGCAATGGTTAACTGAATGTCAGTTTGTTTCCCCATAACTGGGATGTGTTTTGCTATTACTTCTGCCCATATTCTTTTTATGTCATTTGTGTTGGCTTCTTCCTTTACATTGATATCTATTTGTTTTATATTGTTCATCTTTGCGTCCTCTTGCAAATGAATATCCTCTGTTCATTCATTATTTCTAGATCCTCTGGTTTTGAAGAGCTTTTACTTTCCTGGTTGCTAGCTGCAATGATGTCTTCGTTATCTGAAAGTTATCTTCATTTGCACTCAAATGGTTTTATCAACTTTTAATGGAGTTTTTAATTTCTTGTACCTTTTTGAAACTGCTTCATCCATTCTATTTATTTTATACATTGCTCATTCAAGGCTTCTATCATCTTTCTATTCTCCTCTCTTATTTTTATCAATGTCTTCTTTAGAAATGTTTAATAATTCTTTCATTATAGTTATCATTTTTTTACCTGGGAGATTATTTCTCATCTAAATTTCTCTATACCTTTCTGAAGTTGTTTCTTTACTTCAGTTGYTATTATTTCAGAGATTTCAGGTGTGTGAATTCCAATTTCTTCTATGCTGATGTCTCCTGGATTTGTTCTGCATGCATTCAGGTTCTGAGATTACAGTTCACTCTATCTTCTTGTCATTTCTATTTCAGACAGAACTCTTTATTTTGATATTTGTGACACTTTTTTGTAAAAGTTCATGAAAGTTTGTTGTATCCTTGCACTCTGTAAAAAGTCTGTTCTTTAGATATCTCTTCTATGTCAGAGATGCTTGTTTTGTGTGAGTACAGATTATAAATAAACAAGTAAATATGTTATGTCAATGTATCCAATTTTATGGAATAAAAAAAGATTGAAGGGATAGGGTGTGTATAGTGAGTACTAAGGAGAAGTACAGGATACTTTTCGGCAATGCTTTAAAGGAAAAACAGACTATTAAATAAGGCAATAATGTGATCTGTCAGAACATAAAACAGGGCATCTCAGGCTCAAGTACTCACAATTACAAAAGGCTTTGAGAAGAGAGGGTGCTGAGTGGTAGGGTGAGAAACATTAACCAAGTGAGAAGATAGAACTGAGAGAAGTCATTGGATAGAATAAGGAACCAAGGAAAACAAAAGAGCAGGTACCCACTGTGTGAACAGTACAAGCCACTGTCATGATTTGGGTTTTATGCAAGGGAAACTATGTAATACAGGAAACATTTTATAATATTTTATACTGAGTAACAGAAAATTATATACAAGTGCAGGAAACCTATTCACACACGAAACACTAAAGAATGCACCTGAGGGACTAGGGCTTACAACATTGCCTCACACAAGTCTAATTGGAGGCCCAAAGTCCACACCAAAGTCTCATGAAGGTCTGCTTCACAGATCTGCGCTTGAAAGGCCCAAAGTTCAATGGTGGAAGCTAGAAAGCCTAAATCGGTGGGAGTAAGGATCTGTGCTAGCAGGCTGAGGGATCTGAACTGGAGCTAGGAAGCAATGCTCAAGGTAATGAACAGTGCTGCTCCATAAGTACCTCAGCCATTCTCAGCAACAGTGAGGGCCCGACCTCCTCCAGTGAGAAGGAAAGCTGAGTTCCCTTCAGGAAAGTCAATGCAGCAAGCTTGTCCATGAGGCTGAACTTCTCCTCTTCTGCCTTTATGCTGCTGGCAACGATCCTGAGGTGGACCTCAGCACACAGCACCATGTTAGTGTAATTCAGCCTGGTGTAATAAGTTGACCACCTCTTAGAAATCCACTACTGCCACTGTAGACAATTTGTCTTCATTTTAAGGAGCATGAACTCATTGGACATATGGAAGCAAAGTGGTGAAATATTCTGGCTTACCTTAAAAAATTTTTGCTTCAGATACTATGTGTGAGTAAATTTAAAAGGGACAAACACGGCAAATTTGAAATTAATTAGAGTTTAGACACATTGACTCAAGGGTTCAAGGTATCTTTTAAAAAGTACCTCTTCATAAGTGGATTTAAAACAAACAAACAAAAAAAAGCCTTATGGGCCGGGGAGATGGCTCAGTGGAATAAGTGCTTCCCTGGCAAGCACAAGAGACTGAGTTCAATCCCCGGTTCCAGCAAAAAAAAAAAAGCCTGAGATTTATATTTGGGACTATTTAGTCTTTTTGATTGATTGATTGATTGATTGATTGATTGATTGATTGACTGATGTAACTATAACACTGGCCAATCTCACAAATAAATGAGTCATTCCCAATAATCTAAAGATGAATTGGAAAAAAAAAACACAACCAGGAAAATAATCATGTAGGATTCAAGGTGAGTGATGATATCAAAGTAAAATATAATTTATTTCTAAGTTCTTCTGCAACATGAAAAATCTTCATACTTCTTAATGATTTTACTAGGAGTTTATTTTATGTCTTTATTAAGTATTTTAGTGTATAGTTTATTACTTTAAGTCAGGCTCCTTACTACAGAAGTTATCTTCCATTCAAAATTTTATAAGAATTTTGATCAAAATATACATTTTTCATTATGGTATCATATCAACTCTCAAAAAGTTACAGGGTTTGGGCCAGGGAGATAGCTCAGTAGAATAACCACTTGCCTGGAAAGTGCAAGGTCCTGAATTCAGTTCCTATACCACAAAAAAAGTTACAGTACTTTGAATTTTACATTTTTGATTTTTGGATTAGGGACACAGACTGAATTTTAAAATATCAAACGGGAAAAGTGAGCACACTTCAAATAAATAGTTAAAGAGATAGCTTACTTTTCAGTAATGAGAAAAGTTCAAAGACTCTGGTGTACTAAGTGGAAATAATTGTCAACTTGAAATATATGACAAAATTTATTTAAGAGAACTAGTATAGTAAATGATATTATCCAATAAAAGTATAATAATTTTAAATGTATATGCATTTACTAATGTAGCAGCATACCAATAACTGCATAGTGGCAAATGGGCAAAAGATCTGAAGAGGAATATTGTACAAGAGAGATATGCGAGACAAAAAAACATAATGAAAAGGTGTTCAAGGTTCTGAGTGGCTAGGAATATGCAAATATCAATAAAATGACTGCCACATGTAAAGC